>DWHK01000922.1:0-12270 GCA_018247855.1 Graphium androcles
CCTTATATACTCTATGGTTCACTGATTATAATCATTATTAGTAAAAAGATATGCATACTACAAATGCAGTAAGCATTTTTTTACTTGCACAGAAATGTATTTATCAATTTATTTATATGATTCAAGTTTCATAAAATAAACAGACAGTAAAATTTTTTATTAACATTTTATTAAAAGAATATTTTAAAAATTGATTCACTTTGTCAATAAAATATAAAAACAATTATATATTTGCCTTTACACTACATTCATTTAATTAAAATCACAATCATTTATAGATAAATAAGTCATTTCTCTTGTAAATTGTGACCATTTAACTGTTTTCTTCACTAAATCTAATTTCATTTTTCTATTTTTATAATCTATTGCTTTCTGAACAATAATTCTGTTAAATTGATGGACATGAGGATGATTAACATACTCTTCTATGTTCATCCATTTGCAATCTTTCACTTCTCTCTGTGACAATACAATCTTTTCAGAAAGCGCATTCATCATCAAAAGCATGTATATGTCGGAGTTTCCATACATCATATTATGCTGATGTCTAAAAGTAAGCAGTGATAGAAATGATGTATTCACACCTGTTTCTTCTCTCACTTCCCTTACAGCTGCATCTATAATGTCTTCGCCTGTAAGAAATGCACAAGTTAAAAATACCAAAAAATTTTAATCATTAAAATTGTTAATAAATATCAAATTAATATCAAGTATTGTTAAATAGAAATTATTCACCTCTTTCTACATATCCACCAGGTAGTTTCCAGTGAGGATATTGATAGTGATTCTCCGATATGGCCAGAAGTTGATTTTTGCCATTAAATACCAAAGCACCAACTCCCAAATTGGTGTGACTTGCAGGCGGTAGATTAGGTTCAGAATCATTTGGTAACCATTTGTACATCATTACAAAGCTATCTCTGGCATGATGAAAATTAAATCCATTCTATGGATACCAAGCCTTTGTTAAAAGTTTTATATATCAGTTTGAGGAATATTTACAAATTATAATTGCAGTAAATAGGTATATTCATTGCTGATGAAATTAAGTTTATAATTATTTACTTACATCAGCCAAAATTGGTACATAAGCAGAGTCATTAATATTAACTTTAAACCAAATACATCTTCGACCTTCTGACAACCACTTCTCCATAGAAGCTGTAAATCATATGTGTTCATTTATATACTAGTTTCATAAATATACCAATGTTATTTATTAGAGCATGAAATTATTGTTACCATTGTTAGTTATACAATCTAACCTTGAAGTTTTTTGGTAAAATATTTTGTTTCACATTTTTCTTCCGTTGTATTTATAGTAATACCATTGAACCTATCAGTATTACCTACAAATAATTTATGTTGTGCTGGGTGTTTATTTGAATAGTTGCAATATTTTCTAAAATAAACAACAAGATATTATTACAAGGAATTTTGCAAAATTTACAAATTTCCTAGTTATTACCTGTAGGATATCAATAATAGGTGGTTGATTCTATCTTTGTACGAGTTTAACTTAAATATACAGTTAAAAGCCATGGTTTAATAAAATAATAACGTGAGAGGAATAATCCTACTGTGTTATAATATTTGATACAAACTAACTTGAATATAGGAAATTCAAGGAAAATTATTTAGTTTTTACGATATTAAATTAATGACGAAATAGATTACGTTTTACTTTTACACTCCGTTATATTATCATAAATCTTGATTAATATTAGCAACAGGTTAATATGTCTGACAGCCAAGACAACGTTTAAGAATTTGAAAATTGTGATATATAAACAGTGTTTCTATGCATTAACGATTTTTATATTAAATATGTTACATCTTGAGGAATATATTATTGGAAAAATAACGTGACAGTGTCATAAATTACTAATTTTAAGTTAGTAAATGACAATGGATCGGTTTTGGTTTGATATACGATTGACTTTCATGAAATAAAAAAAAAAAAAACATCAGTTGTCAAATGCCTGTTAATGTTATTGTCATTCAATTTAATCACAAACCGAATCACATTACACGATATATAATTATCAATAATACCTATTAATACATGCGTTTAGATTAATTATTCTATGCATTATTCAAACTATTACTGCGGGTATTGGTGTATCAGTTACAAAATTTTGACGTCAATGAAAGAAAATAGACAAGATAAATATTATTCGTAGTGATAGCACTAGACACAACCACACGCCGCAGTAGACCTTTGAATTAGGAATATAAATTACCATATATTTGAATTATAAATGTAATTGTTTTAAGAAAATAATAATATAAGATGATAAAATGCGAATAAAAATCAATCACAAATAGGACTAACTTTGTAAAATTTACTTTATTATTTATAGATATAATCTTTTATCATAAACGTGATAACTGAAAGTTAGTCAAAGACATTGACCTTTAACACATAAAACAAATCAATAGACGGAAAGAGATACTTAAGTTTATTACATAATTATATTTCACTTTTGAACATTTAATTTACTTCATAATGACTTCCCAAAGATTTGATGGTGTTCTAGACAGATATAATGGTATTACTGTCGATTCCCAAAAAGAAAATTGTGAAACAAATCAATTTTCAGCTCAGTTAACAGGTATGTGTACCTCATCTCATATAAATTATATCAAACAGCTTGCACTGTTGCCAGCAACTTTTTAATGGTTCTTAAAAATAATTTATCTTGGTATAACCTTAACCATATTCACATACCATTATACCACATTATGTTCCCAGATTCATTACAAAAGTGGGACAATGAGGGAAGAAGATGCATATGGTTTAAAGTGGACATAAAAGATGCAGCTTGGGTTCCTATACTAGCTAATGTTAGTATATTTCATTATTTTGTAACTAGAATAAATTAAATCAGTTTATTTTCAACATCTATTGTTTATATATTTGACAACTGGACTGATTTTTATGATCTTTAATTTGTTGGATTTGTCTCCATCCCAAATTGGATAACTAAAGAAGAATAAGTTTGAAGAAAATTAATTCTATCAAAATATTTATGAAAATAATCAAAATGTGGTTTTAAAGGAGATTGTATATTAAAAAGACAATTCAACTGTTCTAAAAAAAAAATAGGTCATAAATAAAATTATACAATATTTTTGGCATGTAGCAAGAACTGGAGATTTTATTTAAAATTAGTAAACAAGCATTAAGTATAGAGCCTAGCCTAGTAATGGATATTACCCTAGGGGCTTCTATACATACACTAGTCACATAAATTTTTAGGCCCAGATACTTAATTATATTATAATTTTATGCTGATGGGATACATAAGTTTTGCTCGACTTGTGCAGTAAAATTGCCAATAATTTTTTAATTTCTGTTACAGGAAGGTTTCAATTTTCACCATTCTAGAGATAATTTTGTAATGATGTTTAAATGGTTGCCTAAAAATAGTTCACCTAACTTACCACCTGCTTGCCATACTAATATTGGAGTAGGGGCATTGGTTTTTAATGATAGAAATGAAATACTTGTGGTAACTGAACAGCATTATGACTATCCTCATTGGAAATTACCTGGCGGATATGTTGAAAGAGGTTTGTATGGTAAAATTTTGAGAAAATAAAAAAGAAATTATGAATTTTCCAAAACCTTTTATTTTTGAGTGAACATACAAACCTGAAATGGCTTAGAATTTTTTTATTTGTATGAATAGTTGATTTGCAAATCAAGTATCATTTATTCTTAGCCTTGTTTGCTAACTTTATGTTATCTACATTTTCAACAATCTACAACTTATTTTTTTATGGAAAGTCAATAAATTAAAATAATAAAGAATAAAAATATTTACCACAAATACACATAAATTATTTAAAAAAAAAATTGTTTTTGGAAAACTTCCCTCCATCACAATAAAGTTACAGCTCAATAAAATAAGTTTTTGATTGTCATAATTTCAGGAGAAGATATAAAAGATGCTGCAGTGCGGGAAGTGAAGGAAGAAACTGGTATTGATGCTGTTTTTGAATCAATGATAACATTGAGGCATACTCATAAAATGATGTTTGGGTACTCAGACATTTATATAGTTGTGGCACTTAAAGCAACATCGAGTGAAATAAAAAAGTCAGATGATGAAATTGAAGCTTGCAAATGGATGAATATAGATGAATATTTAGAGCATCCACATGTTCATGAATTCAATCGTTTTATTGTAAAACAAGCATTGGACCTTAACACAAGGAAAATTAAGCTAAGCCTTCTTAAGAATAAAATTACAATTTCTACATTCTCAAGGGAAATTACTAACCTAGTAGTAGATGATTTATGATTTTAAGGTTCATTTTGTATATATGGGAGAAGTGTACAGTACATAGTTTATAATAAAACCTAATAACACTTATCTTTGATTATTACCCTACCCAGAATTTCATTTATCTAATTTATGCCATTGACTCAGTATTTTATCTTAATATTAGATTGGCCATATAATTTATAATTTGATATTTTTACCTAATTCATGATATCTGATCACACTTAGTAACCTATTAATGGACTTTATTGAATGGCTTTTGTTTTCATATTAATACAAGAATACAATCACATAACATGAAAATTGATGCAAATTGTAAATTGCAACAAAGATACATTATTTTACATTACAAAAAAGAAACATTATTTTTTTATTTAAAATAAAAGTAGTTTTAGGTAATGAAATAGAATACTGAAAAGCTATTATGAAACAAGGTTTCATTAATGAAAAATGGAGTAAAATTGGGAGTCAACTTAAGTTACAAAACTGTCATGTACTCTTCATTTGCTTTATAAATATAGTTTGACTCAGAATATTAATAATAACATTTTATAACACTTAGAATTTTAATAATTGTTTTATTAAAAATTAATACATATACACAAATTTAACTTATTTTTATTTAGATGTTATACAACATTAAGAAGCTAGTAAAATATGTAGTTAATAGAAGACATAAAAATATTACACTATTTCTTGAATTGTGTCCGATTTATAAATTACATTCTAACATGTACACTTTATCAAATTTGATGAATGCATGAAAAAGTAAATGATATACATTTATTTAAATGGATGCTAGTTATCAGTTTTTATTCTTTTATCAATAAGTTATAAAACATATTTATGTACAAACAAATATAAAA
Organism: Graphium androcles; assembly: GCA_018247855.1. NCBI lineage: Eukaryota > Metazoa > Arthropoda > Insecta > Lepidoptera > Papilionidae > Graphium > Graphium androcles. The sequence continues at coordinate 5,159 of DWHK01000922.1, forward strand.
ATCAAGTCATGAAAATATTAACATATATTCAGGGGTCTATTTTTAACTGATAGTTTTAGCTTTATGCAAGCCCAGAATAAACTTAAAATGATGTGATGTTCATAAAAATAAATCTATATGTGCAAGAAGTGAACAACTCTTCAGGAAGAAACAAATTTAAAACTGCATAGTCAGGGTGCATAATATCTTAAAAAATCTATGTGTATGGAAGCAGCATTACAATGTAGAATTATGTGAATATTTCCAACACAAAATTAGCTGTACATTACAGATGTTTTGGTCCAAAGAACTTGAGACTGTAGAATCCAATAAAAATAAAAATGTATTGGATTAAACTGAGAACAAAAAATTAATGTATAAGTTATTTCAGACATCTATGTATAAATAATTTTTCTGTATGTGTGTATGTTACTGACATCTTTATAAACAGCTGAGCCGATTTTGATGAAATTTGTGTATAGTCAGATGGGAGGCCGGATGGTTTCGATTTACAATAGGACCCAATAGATGGCGCTGTTATCGGTTGCCAATGTTTAGGCAGGACAATGTCAATGTTTGCTGAATTATTTAAATATATGATTGTCTTAATCTAGGTCTGGTGCTGATGAGTTACGTCCATTGAAATCGCCGTCTTCATCAGAACTGTCTAGATCTCCGATGATTGATTTTAGCAGTCCATTGAACATTGAATTTGGGTTTCTTGTATCCTGTGGAATTTCTATTCCAAACCAAATGCGACCAATGTTATCAAGATATAATGAGTAATTGGGGTCCCGCTTTATGCTGACCGCATAACAGTTTTTCAGGATTTTAAATTGATTCACATGTTTCCTGAAAATGAGAAAATCATCCAATTAATTAAGAAAAAAGTCATTGAATAACTAAATAATATGTTACAAAGAAAATTTATACAATTAGAATAAAGAAATATAATTTTTATAGAAAATTAAAAAAGAAGTGAACTTTCATGATATATTTATTAAAAAAAAAAACAAATTACTAAACCAATTTTTATAAAAATATTATGGGACCCATCTCTAAATATATCCATTTCAAATAAAAAAGATTGTTGTGGTTCATAAATACCAAGTTGATGAGCCTAAATCTTTTTGAATACCCAAAATTTATATCCAGATGTATCAAATGTTTGGTCATAGAATAAATTCTAAAGGATAGTTGTTCATTTCATCTTGTTACTATTAAATAAATAATGTTATGAAATTCCAATTGACAATTTTATAATTGGGGCCAGTGAAAATTTTAAAATAAGTTTTATTAATGATTATGTGAATAGATTACAAAGTGTAGCTAAATAATATAATTAAGTTAAAAAGTTTTGTTTCTTTAAATGTGTTGTTGTTGTTATAAAAAAAATATTTTTAAATTTGCTTCCTTAATAGCGAGCAATATTTGCAGGCCTCTTGCTGGAAGTAAGCAAGATTAAATGGCATGTGAAACTGCACAGTATAGCTAGTATGTTATAAAATGCCACAGTACCTTTAATTTATTAATAAATTTAAATCAATACAAGCTTGCCAACTGACTTTAATGAATTAATCATTTAGCCAAATAATATATACTCACTGTTCAATAGCACGGAGAAGGAACCATAGGAAATTTAATAAAGGGAATAAGTATGGGGGACCCTTATCATTCTTTATTGAAGGATGAGAGCCAGTGTACTTGTTGAAAGTTTCATTAGCCATCTGTATGTTCCTCAAGCATAGAAATTGTAGCACTGCTTGAGCAATAAACAAATCTATTTCTGCCTTCAGTCCTTTTGTTGTGTGCAATTCAATGAGCATGTTTGCATAAACTTCTCCATCACATGAGTGGAGGAAATGTTTATGAGCCGCTGTAAATTTCTTCTCCTTCCAATACACTTCTGCTATTTTCTAAAAGAGTAATAGAGTCTAAATAATGTTGATCATACATTAGTATGTTTGCTTTCCCATTAGGGAAGTCACATATTTTAAAAAGTCATAATTGAAATAAATAACCTAGAATAGTTTGTCAACAGCTATTACACAAGAAAAATAGTACTTATTTATTTCCTAATTTTGTGGAAAAGTAATATTTTTGGCACTTTGTTTATATGTTTTCAATATATAAAGTAATATTTATGGGACAAGTGAACCCAAATATAAAATTCCTTCACATTTTCTTAGATAAATTTTATTTAATTCTATGCATGCTAAAATTTAATATATCTCCAAATGGATAGATTTATATTGTGGTGCATCAATTACCTTTTAACATGCTTTTATTAGATTCACCTGTATGTTTGTTTGTTTGTAACCAACCACCACAACTACACTGACAACCATAAGTCAGACCTGTTGCATTGCCTAGTTAGATAGTAATAAATACCAATTTTAATTGTGGTAAAATGTTTTTTAAACAAATTATTAAATACACTGATTTACTTGTTGAAGTTTTATTTATCATTAAACCATGTTTTATAAAACTGTATTTATTATATATCATATCTATTTAGCATGTTTATTATTGTGATGTACTATACTCCGTGTGAGGAATTTTATAGAGATTTACAAATTGATAATGATAATCCTAACTGGATTATTTGTACCATATATGATTATGTTTAGATTCATTCTGACACTGCTGTGTTAACAGTTTTTAAATACACAGTATAAATCTAACCATTAACATAACTTACTCTGTGTAATAATGGATTTCCTTTTTTACTGCTATCCATTGACCACTTTACTGCATTAGTCAAATATGTTTCACGTTCTGGGATGCCAGAGTCCATCAACTCAAATAAATTTGCTATTTTTTCAATCCATTCTTCACTAGGCTTTTTTTCCGATTTTGTTAGAACGTCTATTAGTAAAATAGCTAAATCTGCTCCACTGCCTTGTTGATCGCGTTGCAAAAGTAATGTTGATCCTTTATATAATAGATTAAGTAGATCCTCATACTTTTTTTGACCTAAGTATCTATGAAAAAACAAGATAATTCATAACAAGAAAATGAAACTTAGCCATACATAAAAATTCTTTCCGATTATCTTTACCTGAAATATAAAGTTCTATACATTTGATGTGCCTCATAGTATTGACCCGAGTTAATTGATGCTTCTAACTTATCTAAAACTCTACTAACACCTCTTTCACCTCGTGTAGCCATTATTATTTTTTTATAGAATATTCTTCTCTATTCAGCGTTTACATTACATTCATCAATTTATGTTTTCACTACAATCAGTCCCACATGAAAAGTCATTCCATCCTTCAATGCATTGGCAGATATTATTCTACAGTGTACAATAAAATGTAACAAAATAAATGTAACCCAAAAGATCACGACTTTACAACATTACACTTCAAATGTCCAAAAGAAAAAATATTTTCATGGCATGAATTATGGATTTCTATTTTACCTGTGTAATATCAGTTCTGAAATTAAACTGTGATTAAAAGTATCAAATACGAAATGATACAACAAATATTGTGACAAACATGATGGATAATAAATATTACAACTTAGTAAAACATTTCATGGCTATATAAATAACTTTAATATTTTATAAATTTTTCTCCATTTATGTAATTATTAATTAAAGATATACGGCACATTCTAAAATGCCCGCGTTGCAAAGTTATTCCGAAATAAGTGTAGAAAAGGAATTAGAAAATAATAGTGCTTTATTGCAGAGCACCATTGCTTTTTTTTTGAGTTTTGGAGTAGCAGTAAATGCGCTCTTAAATTGGACACACTGGTGTTATTGAAGGAGGATAGACTGCCGCCATTAAAGTGGAAGTTGGGCAGAATAGTATCCGTTCATCCTAGTCCAGATGATGTCGTCCGGGTTGCAAACGTCAAGTGACTATAGCGGGACTATGTTTAGGAGGTTTTATCTTATAAGATATGTAAACGAGATCATGACGAGAGAACCATGGAGCGGATAATTCACCATGTGTTTTCACATGACCAAGAGAATTGGTCATCATGAGGTCAATAAGAGAGTCTTTAGTGTTAATGTTGTGATGTGCAGCCTCTAAGGGTTAAGAGATTCACAGACTCAATTATTGAGCAAAGCTTTAGAGATCGTGAAGAATTATTCAGCAGGTCAGTACACCCATAATTATGCAATGCGGGCAACCTGACAAAATATTTTCTAGAGCCTACTAAATCAGCGAAATAATCCATGGAGGGAGGACAATACACTACTCCGAGAATAGTTCTTATGCCTTTGATATTTGTATCAAGAAAGATGTACTCGGTTGAGTCGGAGTAACCGGGCAACGAAGCCATTACAATTTTGTAGCTTATAGATTTGTGCGGGTAAATAGCAACCCCTCCGCCACGTTTGCCTACGCGATTGTTGCGAATTAGCACGAAGTCTGTTAATGCATATGAGGTAGATTTTAAAGTAGGTTTAAGCCAAGATTCGGAGATTAAAATTGCATGTAAACATCCGGACGAAAAAGATTCTTCAAGTTCCGAAAAATGGCTTGGCACACTTTGTGCATTAATGTGACAGATGTTCAGTGTTTTATTATTCTTGGGAAATATTTTGTTCAGCTCGTTTTTTAAAGTAGGGAAATTATCATAAGAAAATATAAAGGGTCATTGCAAGATAAAAATGATAAATCTGTATATCAAAGATAAGCACCGAGCTTCAAGTCTTGTTACATTATACGCGACAGATTAGGACTAGCGGGAGTCTACGTCTCGCGATAAGATTTTTTGCTTCCTAATAGGGTTTCGATGAATTCTGGCTTTAACAGCATTAGCCCCGACCTTTTCTGGTCTTCGACAGAGGAAATTGTTATATCTGTTGATAGTACGATATACCAAGCTTTTGAAGTGTCTGGAATATAACCGACGGCTCCATACCCACTTTGTGCAAGGCGATCACTGCAATCCTATTCTCTTTAACACACCATTCCATATTCTAATTTGAAAATGAACACGAAAAAATGTGTGAAATGGAGCAAAATCGTAAGAACTTTTTAAAATAATATACGCTTTCCACATGCAAAATAATTAAAAAGTTGAAAAAATATTTTTTTTTATGTAACCGTATTTATGGCCAGACCAGTAAGATAACACAATGAGCTGGGGAGAACATGTCACCAAAGTCAGCCGAAAAGTTTTTGCAGCTTTAAGAACTCTTTATTGTCTGAAGAATTTACTTCCATTTAAGATAATGCTCGTGCAGGTACTTATTTTACCGATCATCGATTATGCAGATGTGTGTTACTCAGATTTAAATAAATATTTTCTTAACAAGCTAGAGCGCTTTTATGACAACTGCATTAGATTAATTTTTTGGCTTCGAAAATTTGATCATATCTCTTAATATTTTTCTCGTCTTAAATGACAGACTTTTGAACAAAGGCGTACCTCAAGGGTACTATTTGTTCTTTTCTGGATCTTAAACCACTCAGCTTCCCCATTTTATATTAAAAATAAATTTCAGTACCTATCATTAAATAAAGATAGAAATCTTGGCCCTTCATCTAATTTAAAGATTAGTTTCCCAAAACTACAACAAAAGTATTATACTAGTTTCTTCGGTAAGTACTCGTACTTCACCGTAAAAGCTACACTACTCTGGAACTCCTTGCCTAAAGATATCTGTAGGGATTCCAATAGGTGCTGGATTAAACGCTTGGTCCGTGGATTGTTCTCAAACATGAATTAATACAGCAGATAAAATCGTTGTCAATAACGGTCCATTATGGATATGTATATGTATATGTATACGTATATGTATACGTATATGTATATATGTGTATTTACAGCAGAAGTTCTATGTAATCTGTTGATGCTGTACCAAATTGAAAATACTACGATACAAGCTGACAATCTTTATTGATTGGTGACTGTTTTGTCTCTTTTGTAAAATCAGATGTCGTTGCCCGCTAATCAAAAGGCATGTTTCAAGTTTTTCTGTAGTCAAAATTAGATTCCGTCAAAAGGTACTTAACAAAAATAAGTAGTAGAGAAGGTAATGGCTATTCGATTTAGTTTTATCTTTTACCATTTATGTACATTTTTTAATTTTGTATCCCTATATTCCAAATCACATTCATTCATTCGCATAATGTTAAGAACATTATAAAGGGATTCGAAGAATTCACTTCTTATATTAATGTGTAGATATAAATTTAAAGGTGTATGACATGCCGATGAATTAAACCATATTATCTAAACATAACATATTATGTAGCTTAGCCGAGTATCAACACATAATGATCTATTACATTTAACTAATAAAATTGATCCGCATTGATGGTTTATTTCATAACTTTCTGGTAGTCGTAGCTCATCTATTGATATATTGGCTGCTTAACTTTAATTTAAAAAACTCAGTAATTAACTTGTATTATATGTAATGTAAGTATGCATGTATATGTAAGCTTAAGCTATAGAAATACCAGTAGCCTCTCCTCTAATTACTTTAGATTTACCGGCAAAATTTAGTTTCAAATATATAACTTGCCATGCTTTTGAAGTAAGGAGATACGACTAAGGGTTTCTTTTAAGCAGTGAATTTAATTTAATCGACCCCAATCCGAGACTTAGAATGCAAAGTCTCGATTTCAGACACAAGTTTACCTGGGCGCTCGTAAACGTGGTCCTAAGAAATATTTTCCCTGTACTTTCACTTTAATCAACTGTACTCTCATCCACATAGCGGTGAATGTTGCTGATGCGCAACAAGTCATTGATATACCGAAGGAACAGTGTGTGTATGGGATAGCACGCAGCCTTGTGGGACACTAGCGTCCACAGACTTGACGTCAGAGCATGCACCGTCGGCTACGACCTTGATATTCAGATTTACGGGGAAGCTGGTTATCCATACGCATAATTTCTCAGGTGAACTGTAATACGTGATCTTGGAAAGAAACGTTTTGTGCCATACACGATCGAAGGCCTTCGCTACGTCTAAGCTAACTGCTAAGAGGGAGGCCCCGTGCTCTCAATTGCTTCCGCCCATCGATGGGTTAGGTACACAAGTAGATCACCAGCTGACCGATTTCGGCGGAAACCGTATTGGCGGTCGTTTATCAATTGATGACCTTCAAGGTACCTGAGCAGTTGGCTGGTTAATAATTGACTCCATAATTTTT
>DWHK01000923.1:0-12268 GCA_018247855.1 Graphium androcles
ATATCATGACACTACAGTCTACGAAAAAAGTATTCTAAAGACGATAGAGACGTTTTGTGCTAAGGGCCTCTTTTTAGTTATGACGCCTTAATAGATGTCCCACGTCAAAATAGCAGTGAAACAATAAAGGCTGTTCTATATGTTGTAAAAAGAATGAAACTGTGAATTTAATCCAACTTTATAAATAAATATCATCTCGACTTATGTGCATAAATGTATAACACATTTATTTTTATTTAATTTACTTTTGAGGAAAACAGCTATCTGCTGGATAAATAGTAAAAATTTACCAGTCCGTCAGGAATGCCATCAGTTGAAACTTAAAACTATAAAATAAGAAAAACATCAAATGCTATTATTATACAAAATAATCATGTCAGTGACATGACCTTGAAAATTTTAATCGTCCAAAAGTCGTCTATCACTCTTAATAATTTTTCATTTAATGATATCTTATACAACACAAATAATAAATCAATAGGTTTAAACAACAAATATTATTTTTCGTCTTAAAATTACTTCTGTTTATGACATCACTTTACTAGTTTGGTATAATTGGTAACGAAACGGTTTGAATAACACCCGCTATAGCGAAATACTCGTTAAAAATAACGAAAAGTGCTAAAATTACGTCACTAGGCGAGCACGAATGGCGCTGCCTGCTTCGCTTCGCTCCATTCGCTATGGACAGCGCGCGACTTCCGAGCTCAGAGATCGATGTTGTGAACGTTACGTTGTAGTGGAACCGCTGTTGTGAAGCGTCGCGCGGCCAAACCCTACAGCGCAATCTGTGCTGTTAATATTCACTTGTGCTGTCATTGCCAATTTATTTCAACGGAAATTAATACTAAAATAATTTTTTACATAGAAAAGTGTTTAGCGACAATTACGTTTTTGTGAATACTTGTAAGGTATGTTATTTACACCGTTCACGTCATTTTTGTTGTGCTGCGCAATGGATTTGTCTTGCAAATCTTCTCCAGACATTTTTAATTTATTGTCGCTCTATAAGGATTTAATTTTACTTCAATGCGCTATAAAATATGTGAATTAAAACAACATACTGATCTTAGATTTGATTGCGATCAGAATTCGGGCGGCACGTATGACGTCACGAGGACTGAATTATAAACATAAAACTACTTTCAGTTCCATCCAGCACTCGGGAGCACAAGGTCACAACTCGGCACCTACATTTAGTAAACATACATTGGCAAACGTTTTCGAATCTCTATTTATAATGAGTGCATCACTGATCATATCCCTAACAGAAGACCCGCCCTGTGGTCGCCGTAAGGTCGGCCGCCGATTCGTCGCCGTTTGGCATTCATTGTTACTAACATTTTTCTTTTATACTCGCTTCGGCTTGTACTTAACAGATTATTTGTAGTTTAATTCATGTTATTTTATAAAAATTGGGTTGTTATATGTTTAATGTCATTTTTAATTTTTATCCCATTTTAGACAAAAGTAATATTTTAATAAGTTTTTTTAATGTCTTTTAAAGCTGGGCGTTACCAATAATTAGGTTTACAAATTAATAAAAAACAAGCTGAATATAAAATAGATGAGGTTCTGAAATTATATTGAATTGTAGGTTATCTGTATGTGCTGTGCTGTGTTTTTTTTAGAATAAGGCCTTCTAAGAAGAAGCAATGGCTGAGCTTACCATTTCCTCCTTTCATTATTCCAACCCTGCCTTTTTAACTTTTATGATTGTTAAAACAATATATATTAGATGTTAAGGATGGCTACTTATTTTCATTAATGAAGACTTGTAGATTTCATTTACATTTATTTCAGATTCAAATTATGCTCAGTAAAATGTGTTTGACACAATTAAGTAATATAAAATATTAAATGTTTGCTGACCTACCATATTAGTGTGAGTTGTATGTGTGGGTGTTGACCGTAGTCATAAGCTAATAAAAGATCTTCCTTAAATTAAATAATCTGGAGAACAATTTACATCATACCTACATCGTTACATATTTCTAAGCGAATTCATTTTCTTAGCTTTGCTTTTAAAGTTATAAATTTGGGGAAAAATTCAAATTGCCAATATGTGTCATGTTCATAAGCTTCTGTTTTTCTCAAAACTAATTGTTAATTCCATTTGCAATTTTATGTTACTTCTAAAATAAGCTATAAAATATTGTCTATTTATATTTATGGACAAATCTTAATCTTTCTGTTTACATTCAATCCATAGAAAATATTTCTGCTGATACAAAACATTTAAATGATTACTTTCAGGTCTGAACGCTCAAAAGTACGAGTGTCGTTTTACCAAGGAGCTAGACCCCAGTGTCTTTCACCACCGCCTTCAGTGCCAGACCCAGATTCACATATCCTGTACACAGCATTAGTCCCTGCTAATTCCGACATGGCTGAGCATGCAATGTACAATAGGCAGATTAGGTAATATATTTTTTTACCAATATTACTCATTAATTCCATAATAGCCATATAACACAAAACTACAAGATTTAAACTTTTGTTACTACAAATATCATTACAAACATCTGTTTTTGATGTTTATACGAAAATATAAAAAAGGATCATGCACTTTGAATGCACTAACAGTCTACAGTTACATGGTTATAATCTGATTATGTAGACAGAATCACAGATAAATGTATTATTCACATCTCTTTATGAGATAACAATGTAATGTTCAATAAGTATTGATAAGGAGTATTGAATTGATACTTCAAAATGTTATATAATTGTTAAATAAAACTACTTTGCGGGTTTTATCATGAAATCAATATAAAAATTTGTGGTTTAAATTTTTTGTCAATTTAACCCTTTTACAGCAGCAATGGTTGTGGAACAAAGATATATTAGACATTTCACTATCATTGTTAATAATTAAAAATTCATAATAAACTAATAAAGCCAATCCTTTTTTTAATTTTCCAATAATTTTTTTTTATCACAACTATGCAGAAACTACCACAGTTATCTGTAGCCCTTGCCTTGGAAATTTAAATCATATTGTATTATGAAAATAGAATTAAAACTAATTTTCTTTAATAATATGCGACATTCATAAAAATACAAGATATAATTAAGCTGTTTTTTTTGCAGTTTATTCTAAATATACTTCGACGGAGTTTAAAAGTCTGTAGTTTAAATTATTTTATCTCATCATCTTTTGTAGCATTGAAAAGATGACATAGTTGCATTGTGATCACTTTATTGCCTACACTGAATAGTGTATGACCTCATCATTACATAACAATGTGCAATGGTTTGTTAAACATTTAGATTTTTGTAAATATACATATCATGGCAAACAAGATGGTTTATGTTTACTAACATCTCATTTCCACTTTATACACACTTTTAATAACAATTAAAAGTTCCTATTTTACATGCCAAAAAAAATTAAAAGCTATAAGTAAATAGTGATTATTGGAAAACTAGCACAAAAATAGCCGCACAAGTCTGTATCAGTTAAAAAAGCTATTGAAGAGATCTGCTGCAAAAAATTATTATTGATGAATCCTTTTTACCATGACATAACTACAAACCAACCAGAAGTTATGCAGTTAATTCATAAGAAGGGAAGCAATTGTACTGATTAACCCATGGGTTCTGTTACGTCATTTAATTGAATGTGCTTCGTACGTCGCTATTACGTAATCTTTAAGGCTGGATCTTTTAAACAAATCCCTAACATTGTACATTAAAAAAAATGTTCATAACATTAAAATATTATTATGTATGAGATTAATTATCTTCTTAATATTTCTTGTACCACTTATTACAGTGTGTTTGGACTGAAAAACATTTAACATGTCAAATACCGAAACATATTATATGATATACATCTCACAACACTTTTTGTTGAGGCCTGAATTCACACCATTGACAACTGACAGAATTTTTTAATAAAATCTAAAACATTTGTACATAAGAATTCCTTTTAATCTGATACCTGTCAGTTGCTTTCACAATTCATGTCTTTATTTAAAATCTATAAATGTCATATTTATTTACATTTATGAATTTACCCATTAATAAAACTAAAATATGTTCAATATATTCCAAATGTGTCAAACATGTTGCATTAAATTCAATTGCAGTTTGATAGATATTGCAATGCCATTTTAAGTGAATGTTTCTTCAGTATGAATGTATGGTTAATGTAACACATATAGTTATTTACTGTTTTAGTCATGCTTATTTTTTACATTTAAACTTATTCTTATGACATTTATATCCAAATTTACAACTTGAATGATATCAAAGAGAGTCTAATGATTAAGTTGGGAATTGGACATTGGAAAAAGTAGTGCTTTTCATTGCAGAGTTCGGGATTGTTTCATTTCTTTTCACAATTCCTATGATCTAAGATGATAGTTATTGTTTAATAGTGGATCTTTTAGATGGTAACACTGTGTTAAAACATTGCAATTCCATTGAGTTTATGGTTAGTAGATATATTTTTATGTCTATCATTCCTTTAAGTCAAATTTTTACCTCGGCAGCCAATTTCCTCAGAGTGCAACGAACTGCACAGGAGATATTATAATGCACAAGTGTAAGAGCAGACACAAGCGCTCACTTTGTTCCTTTACTCTCATGGACCGATGGGATCAATATCTTAAATGACCAGAGAGAGATCATATGCAGGACCTACTTTATACAAGCCCATCTGACACATGGAAATGAATGGATGGTTTCATCTTATTTTTAAGGCAATTGTGTGATCAGTACAATATGTACTGATCACGCAATTGCCTTAAATACATATTGTATTTAAGGCAATTGCAAAAAAAAAAGTGTTGTATTGATGAAATTAAATTCGAAAATACCATGACTTCCACTTTGCAAAGCAAGAACTTATTCTTTGGCCATGGATGCAGTTAGTAATTAGTATGCTTGTCTAATTAATAAATAATTAAATATTTTCTTAGCACGGAGAGCGGTTGGGATAACCCTTTCCGCCCTGATGGCGACCTCAGCCGTGAAGCGGACGAGATTGTCTCCCTGATAAAAGGAGGCAAGCCTATAACGCCCACACCGACTGCTGTACCTCAGCTGCCCATTTGTGATGAGGAGGAAAAAGTGCATGCAAATGATGTTGATGTATGTGTCTTAACTATTTTTTTCTTTGATAACAATATGGCTCTGTTTTTATTTTAGACTATTTTGTAAAAGGGAAAGTACTTTATGTGATAAGTAAAGTAGTTTAGATGGTGACATGTGACTGATCAAATTTAGTTGCAACATCTAAATCATTTTAGTTTCATAACTTCTAATATTTGTTAAATTTAAGTCTAACATTTTGGTAAAAGAATAAACACTACCTTGATCATCAATTATATATTTCCTTTGTTTAAATAATTTATAAAGAGGTCAAGACTTCACCAGTAGGAAAGGCCTATTATTTTGTTGAAAATCACATTAAAGCCTATAATGTCTTGTTCTACATTTCTCTTGTCTCTTGGTTGTTGCTACTCCATCTAGCCAAAAATTAATACATGTTAGATTTCTGAAGAAATACATTTAGTGTTCTTTGTAAAGTAACAAAGTGAACTTTTGATTTGAATGAAAAAAAATCCTTTCCAGGCTAGCCCGCCGTCGTCCCCTCAGACCAAAGCGGCCAGCCCCGTGCAGCAGAGTCCGCCGAAAGCGATGAACGGCACCAAGAACGGCGCGGTGCCAGAACTGCGCCCTGGGCAAGTGGAGGTCCAGCGTTCCCCACCACAAGAGCCGCAACAACCAGAACACATCACCATCAAAAAGAAACCCAAATGCAAGTGCTGTGTCCTCCAGTAAATTAACATATTGGTCTATGCGCCAGTAACACCTATTGCTTTATATGTCTAGCATATTATCCCACTTTGGTGTTTACTCGGTGCCCATTATATTCGACTACTTCCTCCCCTACCCAATTGCAAATATTTATCGAATCATATATCTTACTACTTGAATTCTATGTGTTCATATGTACAATTACAAAATATATTACAAAGTTTGGCCTGTACTTTCATATACATTTGATATTTTCGTTAGTATTTTCACTAGTTGTATTTGAGAATGTTGCAGGTCTTTGTTTTTGATTTTTTACGAAAACGACAATTGATACAAATATCATATATCAAGCTTGTGATAAATTTTTATATTTTTTAGTTAGTCTTGCATAGAAAGAGAGTATGATATATTGATTGACCATTTGCAAAGTTAACACCTAAGGATAATATTGTGCAGCTATTAGGATGAGACTTTTGAAAAGTTCATTATAAAAAAGAATCTCAAAGATGCTGCATTGAGATAGAAAAGAGAAATGAGTAAGGAATAAAGGGAAATTATAATTGAAAACCATATTTACATTATCTTTAAAATTATATGCCAATTCAATATTCAGCTCATTTCTTAACAATCAAAACATAATAAATTATCATATTTTTTAAAACAACAAATAATTTATTTTAGAACTGTTGCTAAGTTGAATCTGTGTTGAATAATATTAAAACATAATTTAAAATGTATATTTTTATATGTTTATTTATAAAATAAAGTATTATAATCTTGACGAATGATTGAGCTATAGTATTGAAAAAATATCAATGACTGAAATAGACTCTTAAAAATGTTGTTTTGTCTTGCTACCTTAGTAAGGCTACTCTCGATTTACTAAGTTTTTAGCGAGGAACTAGTAGACACAGTTCTAGAATTCTTAGACTTAATCAGTCATTTTCTTGTTTTAAAGTTAAGTTCCATTCTTTTAGATCTGCTATGGACATTTTGTGTATTAAACATTTTTAAAATAATTTTATATTATAAATTTACCAATTGCTGGCTTTGATAAAGATGCATTGCGAGTGTAGAAATTTTTGTAGCAGCTATTATTACCAATATAAACAATTCATAGATTCATTACATTGATGTAAATTACGTACTAATTATTAGATATTTAAAGCGATATGTGCTAATGAAAGACATGCATACAACGCTATTTAACTTATCAAAATATAATAGTCAACTATTAAGATCAATGTTGTGCTAGTTCTAGAAATTGTCATAAATGTGTGTCCCCGTCATAATGTTAGAGGGTAACCCTACTGAGTAAGAGACATGATGTAAACATTTTAGATTACCTTCGTATAGCCTCTATATGTGACTACACGCTTGCGTCCAATAGAATGTACACAACTTTTCTTTTATATTTGACTAGATCATCTTCACTGATCGATTTACAATTTAAATATTGTAGCTTTTTTATTGTTTTAGAATGTGATCCTAATGTGTACTGTATTGGTCACGGATATGTGATCAGAGGTTTGGGGTGCTTGATTGATACTATTAGTAAGCGATGTGACTTATTAAATACTATAAAAGTGTATGTATACACTTGTATGTATATTTCGATCGTAAATATCTAAGTAATTTCATATAATATTGAGGCTATAGTAATTCAGTTTGTCAAAATTTTTCAATAATTTTCTTTTAAGTTTTTTGTTCTAATTATATATTGATCTCCAATAAACAGAAAACTACCAAGTTTTTATAGTATTTAATAATGTTTGAGGAGTTGGAAAGTCATTGATTAGAGTTGTCGTATTTTCAGTTATGACTATTGAACATTCAATTATTCTGTTAAGTTGATTAGTACAGCAAAATATTTAAAGTTCAAAATACTTATTTTAAATTTTACCCATCCACATAAAAATTTCGATAAAACTACCAGAGTTCGTATTTTCTCCAGCAATTGAATAGTTTTTTGTTTAAGTAGATAGGTAATTAGAATGGTAATAGTTAGGATATATCCATATTATTATGAGTTTGTTATCAATGTTATTAAAATTGTTTTTTTTTTTCGTTTCTTAATCTAATGACGGCAGGTCCACAGAGATACGAGGTAATACACAGGATGATGTTTTTTTGGGAAAGATTCGAGATTCTCTTCTCGGGATTTCGTCAATATAAAGTAGTTTCCAATATGCACTGATTTTCGTTGTAAGCTTCCCCTAGAAAACTAGTGAAAATATCCAGCTGCAGTGAATGTTTTAGAATGTAATTCAGGCATGAAATATTAAATGTTTTATCTTTACGTGAACACTAGCTACTGTTCCGGTAGATTAATTGCACTAATAATTAGGCAATGCATGTAACCATTTTGATGTATTCAATATCACTATTTCTGTAACTAATAGTGTTTGTCATCAGGTAAATCGAGTGTCATTCTAAAACAATTCCAAATCCATTTGGTGTTTCGTTTATAATTCACCCAAATCTTATCTCGTGGATATATGTTAGAGCTTGTTGAAACTTGTTATTTTTTAGTTTTGATATATTTACACCATGGTATTATTAGTGCGTTTATTGGGCACAAAAGTTTGGTCATAATAATTCCTATATAGCTATTGGATAGGTGGGAGTTTTAGCATTGTGAGCATTTATTGTATTCGTCATTATTTTTTAAATAACGGTGCTTTGACGTAGGTGATTTCTTTTTATTATATAGGTGATATTGTTTCTCTATACAAGATTCTTTTTTCGAGTTCTTTTTAAGTGCAAACGATAGTAACTTCATCACGATGTTATCACTCTCATTTTCATGTAAAGCATATTGTATGTATTGTCCAATATTATAACGAATATATTGTGGAAGTGGATCTTGAGATTCTTATATGTTTTAATGGCTAAAGATTAAGAGCTGCTAATTTTTTCATTTGCAATCCATATCAATAAAGAGATTCAGCCGTAGAACCTCTCAATATGAGAATTATGTCAATATAGTGATAGTGCATTATTTTTGTTTTATTCGGGCACGGGCATAACTAACACAGTCGTTTTGTCTGTACATCATCAGTATTGTGTCATCATAAGTTGCCATGTATCTATGTTCCTTAATTAAGTTTTTTATTTGCATGTAAAATCCTGTCATTAAGGTTCTGTATTTCATACAAATATATTTATGGACACCCGATTAATGAAAAAATTAGTAAAATTTACTTCATCATGGGAAATTTCGTAAACCTGAACTATATGTGTAATTGTTTTAAATATCACAGTATTGAGCTGTATGTGTAATTAAAAAATAAAATGACATTATATTTGTATAAAATATTTACTTTCTATTATCAATCAATGAGTATGTACAAATCGATTACATTGTAATTATTATTTATATTAAATATTTTAAAGGCGTACCTAAAAAGTTTTCATTGTTATTGACATTTTTTTTTATTTCCTCATTTACGATGATGTGATTAACAGTTTTTTATCATAGATATACGATATCTCTACAGATAAAATATACTGATTGATCAGCAATCCCAAAGTTAAGAAAATAATGTAGTTACCCGAGTATTATGACAGGATATACCCTACCACTTAAAAGTATTTGGCCATCCGCAGAAAAGTATTTTGTAAATGTTTGAATTAATAATATGGCTTCATAATATTTTTAATTATTTATTGCCAATATTTAAAACATAACAACATTAAATATAATTAAATTATATTAAATTTTGGTTGATTGTTTGATCTATATATTTTTATTATTTTTGTTTTGTATAATGGCCTCATAAAGCCTTGGCAACCTAGACACTAATTTTTTCAAATTCGTCGTGCAGTATTCTCCAGTCTTCCTGAGATGTAGGACAATGTTTGCATACCTGCCTATCAAGCTGATTCCATAATAATTCAATTTTATGGATATGATGGATGGCAAAAGGTTTAAGTCTGGTGACGGTGGGGCCAGGTCATTATTTTCAATACCTGTTGTTCTTTAGCTTGAAAAATCTCTTGCACAGCTTTGATGTGTGTTTAGGATGGTTATCTTGTGGAAATACAAATCCTGGACCAATTAAACGGGAAGCAGAAGGGACTGCGTTGTTATCTAGCATGTTTCTGTAATATTCTTTTTTAATATTCCTATACGCCACAACAACCCCACAGAGCTTCCATCGTGTTAAACTGAAGTCACAGTACGTGCCTCTTTCACCCTCTCATTTAATTGCCGACAGACGATAACTTAATATATATAATAATCGTTTGGATCTAAAAATATCAAATTTGGGCTCATCGGTACAGAGCACGTTTTCCCAGTCTGTAATATTCCAATTCTTCTGTTCTCTGGCCCAATTAAGTATCTTCTTTTTATTAATAGGTTTTGAGATTGCTATCTTTTAACACCTGCGTAAAGAAGTATTCTTTTGACTGTAGATAGACAGATAGGTTTATCACGGTCCAAGTTAAACTTTGCTGTTAAATAAAAAAACTATCACGTTTGCCTGTAACCACCATGCTTAAATGTTCCCGAGAAGTTTTTAATATTGGTCTGCCTGAGCGATGATTACTGCAAATTGTTCCTTGAGTCGAAAATTCTCTTACAATTTAGTCAATAGTATGTCTTGGTACCTGTTGCAGTCTTGAAATCTCATGAGTGCTTTTACACAGGTGCACAGGTGCAGGTGAGTAAAGGACCAGAGCCTTTACTCTCATAGCGCGATAGGACGGATATCCAACACGAACGGAGAGAGATCAGGCGCGGGTCCGACTTTTTACACGCCCATCCGACGCATGGATCATCTTTATTTTCAGACAATCGGGTGATCAGCCCGCATTGCCCTAACCCAAGTGAGAAACAATAACACAAAGTTATTGTCCCCCGCGGGATTCGAACCCACGACCTCCGGTTTGTAAAGCACGGCTCTATACCACTAGGCCACGGAGAGAGGCCTACTTGGAGAAAGGTAATTTGTTTTCGATACAAAGTTATAGCCTGTTCCGTATCCATAACAATGCGTGTACAAATTTTCATGACGATTGGCCCAGAATTTATACGTGAAAAATATACAAAAGCTTTTAGCTTGAATATCTCGTATTACAACTACTTATAAGTCAAATAGTAGTTATTCTACGGAGTGAATGGCATCTGACCTATGCAAACCTGAGAACTTGCATTAGTATTTCTATGAGAAAATTGTAACTGTGCACCTACCCAATATTCTCTTAACCATCCAAGGGTTGACTGGCAGACAATGCCATAGGCGTTAAGTCCAATGTACTAATTTTGTGTAGAAAGTGTTAATAAACAAATAAATAATCTTATTATTTTTTTTTATATTTCCCATTATTTGGGAAGACGGTGTAGCCTGTAACACAGTTTATACTAGCACAGGCTTCAGGGTTTCCACATATTTGACTATAAAATTTGCAAAATAAAGATTATTATTATTTTTAATTATTAAGGTTTTTTTTAAAGAAACGCCGCCCTGTCTATAAGGCTTCTAATGCTTCGGCAATTCACAAACATAAATACGTCACATACAAACACCCAGATACGAAACAATTATTTGTAGGCCATACAAATAATCATTCCGGGTGGGAATCGAACCCACGCCCCGCGATGCGGAAGCCAACGGCTTAGCAACTCCGCCAACCGGTCATCATCAACGTCTTAACATAATGTGCTCATACCTGCGGCCACAGCTCCTTAACTACTCAAATATAAACCAACTGCGAAAGAGATATATGTGCACAAACACTAAACAAACCCTTGTATGTTTACTTTGTTCCCTTACTTTTAATAGCTTCGTAAGAAGGATATCTGACGCAATCGGAAAGTGATCAGGCGATACTTTAGAAAATCTCCACATCAATTTTATTTTAAATAAAAGACAGACAATGGAATATTTACCCATAAAATTAGCATCAGAGCAACTGTCAGGCGCGACTCCTCCCCGACCTGCAGTATCAGGGTCTCAGTCATCTTTCCAATCCAAGAGATCAGGCCCAGCTTTGAGAGCACCTGAAAAGGCAATATTCGTGATATATGGAAGCGAGAACTAAACTTATACACTGGTTTATGTAAAGTAATATTGCAATATATGTTTGTATATACCACACTGATGAGCAAATGGCTTCTCTGTTTATATAGTAGGGGAGCCGAAGAAGGGATTTTGGGGTTTTCTTCGAGCGCATCAGATAAAGATATGGTAGGTTAATAATATACTGATTTGTATATATCTCAAAACCCAAACGATTTTAGTATGACTTAAGGAATCTACATGATGTAAATACTAGGAACAAACAGATTAATTCCTTCTATTAGAAGGCTGAGAAGGATAAGTAAATCTTGTATGGGACAATGTATACACTTCTACAATAAACTCCCAGAAAACGTTCAAAATATGTCTACTAAAAAATTCAAAAAAATTTTAAGAAACGTTTGTGTGTTAAAGGTTATTACAATATTAATGAGTATTTAAATGATAACACACCCTGGTAATGAACTGCTCGC
>DWHK01000924.1:0-12266 GCA_018247855.1 Graphium androcles
GCTAAGGAGATTTTTTGGTTTTAGTCTCCGTTTGCTAGATTTTCAACTTTAAAGTTTTTTAGTTACAATAGGGCTTCCATCCTATTAAAAGCTAAACGGCTGGTTCGACAAATCTGAAACAATTCATGATGGTAGTCCAGGTCCAGGCTTAGATAACTTTATTAGTTCAGGAGATATAGAGGCTTTTATATGGTGGTATGGAACCCTCAGTGCAGGGGTATGACTCGCATTTGCCTGATTTTTATAGAGAAAAATTGGTAAGCGAGCAGACGGTTCAGATGATGTTATGTGGTGACCGTCACTAAGACAACAACGACATCCGAAGAGTTGTTGGTGAGAAGAGTGTTGTAAGACATGAGAAGAAGTTTTGAGGTTTCTACCTCAAAACTGTTTCGCATGGGGATTGGAACATATAGTATTGGAAATGGAATGAAGAGGGAAAAAGAAAAAGAGGAAGCCACCCGGAAAGCTGATAAGCCAGGGATACCTTATTTCAGAGGTCGGCAAACTATGACCACCAAGTGATGCATTTGATAATTTCAAGTAACCAACTTAGGTCGGAAAATAAAGCATAATATACAAAAATTGATTAAAATTCATAAAAGTGGATAAGTTTATTAATATGTTATTCAGACTACTGCCTTGACTATGAAATCTCATATAACTGTCTCATATATGAACTGAAATAGTTGAAGAAATACATTACGAAAGTCCACTTTGGAGGCAGTTGAAGAAGGTTTTTTTTAACTTTCTGTGATAATAAAAGGTGGTTATGATACACGCAGATAAAGTAACTTTCTATATTTGAAAGAATGTTTAAAATTGGTTTAGTTGTTCTTGAGTTAAATCGTTGTAAACAAACATATAATCAAATCTTTCCTCTTTATAATATTAGTTCAAATGTTGTTCTACCTTTACGAAAATTTATATTAGTTTAAAAGTGTTGACTTTTTTATACCGGTCATAAAGCGCAAGGCTATATATTTAGTCGTATTAACTACTAACTATTGGACTTCTTTTCGAGTTATTAGAAAGTAACAAAAAGTTATAATTTGACGGTTACTACAAATTACCTCGAGCAGAACTAAAATAAAAAGTGATAAGACGGTAAATGGCAAAAGAATAGATGATGAAAATTAGACTCCAAAAGAATCTATATACTGAAAGAATTTAAGAAATCTTATACGAGCTTGCCAGGCCGTTCTATCCAACCAATTTGCTTATTTTTATTAAATTGGAAGGCGTTAAGCACAGATTTGATCAAGCACCGGAAACCATCTAAATGTTACCCTTCTCGAGATTTTCATAGTATCCGTTCTCTGTATCTTGGATTCTAATTGAGGTACGCGGTTCGCTTTAGTCTACAAACACTCTCTGAAGCAAGCTGTTTCTTTTGAAATTTTGGTCTACTTAAATTGGTTGGGTTGAAGGTAAGATAGATGTTAACATTGGCGGGGAGCAGCAAGAGTCTACTCATTAAAAACATTTTGGGTCCACAATTGACGAAGTCATCGATGAACGAAAAGATATAGATATTTGTTAACACAAAACTTTCTCTTTAATGCAGCCGCTTTATAAATATAAATCTAAAAATAAACACACAAATAAAACTCGCTGAGGCATTGAAACTTTTCCCAGAAAATATAGTTTCAGTCAGAATATAAGGGAATATTTATTTTACAACTTTCTTTATTATAAGTATTTTTAGATTGCTTGTGTAAACAAGTTTGCTACCATACGAATTTTAAGAATTCTGATAAACTTAACAGCTATTGTATGTTTCTTTACTGTGTGTAACATATTAACAAACCAATAATTTTAATTCCCAGTTCATGCTAAGTATTGGTTGGATATTGGCCGACCCTGGATATTTAAATTGTAGGTAAATCATTTACGGTTTTGCACAGGATACAGTTTATTTATTATTTATTCGGTAAAAGAAGCGAATGCCCTGAGGGAAGCAGATAATTTGGATAATTTTTCTTTGCAACACTTTAAAATGTCGCTTTCGATCGAACGATCTCGAGGGACTTTTACCATCTGGATACTATAAGGGCATATAAGAGCAATATCCGTTAAGTATCCTATTAATATCCTCTAGTTAATTTTTTTTTATTTATTACATATATATTACATATGAAGCCTGAATAAATTTCGGCTGAATCAGTTAATTCAGGGTGAGGATAAATTGGTGCAGTTGCGCGCAAACGTAATAACAAACTTAAATCAATTTTCGTTCCAAACTATCTGCAACCGCCTGTCACACAAATTTTGGCAAATATGAATGAATTACCAAAACCAGTGCCTTGTCATTTCTTGTGAAATTAAGTGGAGATACTATATTGGTACCTATAAAGGTTTAAACTTATTCGATTGATTAAAAATATACATATAAAAATTTAATAAAATCGTTTCTTGATGGCAAAATAGAGCTTATGCAACATAGACGACCGGGAACCCGTGTATCATCCACGCTCCGCGTAAATACGACTCTTGCCAAATTTATGTTAGTGAACTTTACATTTGGCATCCGAGTGAGTGTCTGCGATATTTGTTACGTTAAAAATATGCGACATCATAGGCGAGTCACTGCTGTGAGCGGTCGGCCGGCTGGCCTACGTCCAGGCGGCTCGTGAAACATGTGCCACAGTAAAAACCCTACTCCTTACGGCCGCTTCCAATTCTGGCCTCGGTGTTCGTTACGTTGCAAGCTCGCCATTGCACGTCACCGATCTTCTGCGCAAAATGTTGTGTAATCCGGTGGCGAAATGCTGATGTGTCGCCATCTTTAAAATACTCGCATGGCACGGTGTGGAATCAACGAGTGACGCACTGCCCCACGTAATAACTCTGTGTGTACAGCGCCATGATTAGAAACGCGACGTGCGGCTCGCACAATGCTTTAATGTGGGCGAGCTAAAGTATAACTATACGTATTGCGCACATTATCTAAAGCCTCGGATTGTTTTGGAAACTGCGAGTGTTTTATGCCTTTTATTGCAATATGGAGTCCGACTGACGTCCAAATGCGATCACCGAACCTGTGCAAATATTGGATATTATAGATTCCGGTCGAGCGCGTACCACTCCATGCAAATACGAAACCTAATAAAATCGCACCAAACGGTCACGTGATTGTGCTATTAAAATGTCTCACCGTTCCGAGATTCCACTGAACTATGAAGCCGTATTGTTATAATTGCTTATTACTCATATCGTAATTTGTTTTGATATCTGTGTGAGAGTGTATTTTATATGAACGTATATATGAAAAGTGTAGAAAAGATCCGTGAACGAGTAGTAAAGGTAGAACTAATTTAACACTACCGCGGCGGACTACACTGATGTCATGCAGTGAAGCGTTTAGAGCGAAACGTACCTACTACTTATTTCATGACATCACAGCCGTGTTTATTTTTAGGGTACAAGCCCAAGACAGCGAACAGATTGCACACGCACGTGTTCTACGTACTAAATCAGACAAAGAGACATACAAACTCTAGGGGGTACATACGTTAAAATCTAAAAGCAAGTAAAAAATACAGAATTGAGATCATTACGTATTGTATATTTTATTATGTACTGTTAGATTGTCTTAGTAATAATTTGGGACTGGATAAAAATAAAAACCAAGATGGACGTTCGCTTTGCTCTACCGCACGCATTTGCAATGCCGCAACCAGGTCTCGCCGCAATCCAAATGGGTTTATACCTTTATCACGGAAATTAAGAACGGCATGTTAGCACGCGAGGAACACCCTCCGTGGAAAAATTATATGCCTACTAAATGGTAATACAAAATTAGTATTTATTTTTATAAACGCTCGTGTTTAAATATTCAAAACCGAGGCACGATCGTTCACGAGGTGTTTTTTTTTAACTGAAACCGATATTTTAGACTGGAAACAAAGACTTGTTAAAAATTGTGTTCGATAAATTAACATCGTGTTTCCAACAGATGATCCGTTTATACGGTCAATATACAGTTCTCGTGTTTACATTTAAAATAAACGGTATCCAAGATAACAATATTAACGGTATGCAAGCAGAGAGTTTCTGTTGGCCGGTGAAATATCTTGGAGTAGAATATTGTGGAATCCGTTCTATTCAAGCAAATCGAAATTCAACCGGTTGTATAGAATTCTTATATTGATTGATGTTGGCTCGCAGGTTTCTTGTTAAATTATTGTAGGAAATAATTCCTGTGGTCGGTGACTTACATTTGTTTTTCTTTGTACATGTACAAATTTTAAACGATGTACTAGACATCAAACCTCTTTGAGAGTACGCATTTAAGATTATTCGATTTTTTAGAGCGAAGCTATAGATTTCCCCAAGACTAATGCTTATGAGTGGGTTTCCTTTTGGATAAACCGAGAATAATCGTTACCGTTCTGTTATTAACTGCATCTCTTAGAAGTCTAACAGGAAAATTTGACACAATGGCCACACATATGAGCACTGTCCTTACTGACAACATTCCTTACTTTAATTTTTAAATGATAAACATGTCGATTTATAAAACTAACCGTTATGAATATCTATGTCTGGGAGAGACACTTGACTTTAGAATTGAATTCTATTAAACGGTTAATTGATTGGTATCGTGAAGAAAACTCATCAAATAAAATGTGTAGAGACTGTAACGGACCCTTACAGAGTTCTGCACATTGCTACCAACAACAAATCAAGACGCTAATGATCATTTCTCCTTAGTTGTTCACTCGGGCAAGGTGTAAACAGAGTCACTCGTAAAACATACATTATATTAACAACGGCATAAAACATTTTTATAACCACGCACGCACTTTTACGTTCAGAGATGAGCAGTTACTCTAAATGTTTACTAGGCTGTGTAAAAGAGCACTGAAATCATAAAATATTTTCTTTTACGCCTTTGAGTCGATGACTCTTTACTTATTATTATTAATACTGTTTCTTTCACTATATGTATGTATATAACATGCCTGCAATACGTCTATGGATGTTGATTACTAGACTACTGAATGCTGTTCGTACTTTCTCTCATGAAACAAGCATCAATTAGAAATTTACAAAACTTATGGTATAAATATTGGTCAAGCCATACGGTATCCACGATGCCGCAGGCAGACACGCATACACCACACGCGAAAACAAGTAAAACTTATACCACCTCTATATTTTAGTCGGGGGGTTAAAAAAGAATCAAATGTCAGCCTAATTGGCGCGCCGATACGGTACTCTAGCGACGGATCAGCGGCTGACCAGTGACTGTTATAGATATATGCGTTCGCGATACAAATAAATTAATCGCCTCCCGGTGTGTCATACGAATGATTTTGCCAAGCACCTGTACAGTATTTTTGGTGGCGCGTCATCTGTGTAATAGAATAGATATAAAAAGATTTTCGTAGACGCGTCAAGTGTGGAGGTGACGCGTTGCTCTTTAGGGCGACTCCAATTCTCCGTATTCCCGTCAGTTAAGTGATTCGTAAGTACTTCCTTTTTTGTTAATAAGGCATTTTTTTAGGCATTCTTTGAATTTCAGGATATTATCTAAATTAAAATCTCTTATATATATGTAGTACAACATACTTATCTGGGTATTATATTTAAATGGGAAACTTAACAGTTGTGCTGTGTCATGATCAGATAGATGGAGGGGTAACACTGTTGCATTCGCATCTGGAATATTACTTAAAATGTGATCAATGCATGAGGAACGTTAATGTGTATCTTTAAATTATAATTGTGGCTTAAATCTTGTAGCTCATTTGTGATATATCCCTTTCGTAGCGTGTTTATGTTGAAGTCGCCTGTTATAACTACTTTCGTTTTAGGATTATATTTCTTAGATAAGTCGTGCAATACTTCATTTAGTTTATATAGAAATTGAAATGGATCAGAATGGGGAGTTCTATAAACGCAAATAATAATTAATTTCATATTTAGAATTTCTATCCCGCAAACCTCAAACGTATTTAACACAGCATGCAGCAAGTTTATACAGTAACTGGGGTTTAAAGACGAATGTATACTCGTTTCTGTTTCCGACCAAAGTCTCTTTCAATTTCCTCTTTAGTTTAATGGTTCGTACAAATTTCAATCCGAAGACAGAGTGAGATGCTAACTACCAATTAGATTCAGTGAAAAGCGATAAGCGATATACAGAGCTCCCGGTTGCTTTGATTTCGTTCCATGGCAATCGGGAGCTCATCCTATATTTACATCGTGGCAATATTCACAATAACGACATCATGGTGGATATGATTTTTCACATACAAATTTTGAATTAATTCATAATCAATTTAGTTAGTTTATGCCCACGCTGTTTCAGAATCTATACAACTTACATAAATACCAGGTATTTAACAAATTAAATTATTGCTTAATATACCTGCGAGGTCACTTACGACCCAAGCTATAGAGCTCTTTCAATTTTTAAGGAGTTTCATTAAAGCACTAATTTTTGGCCTTCGGCTTTGCTTGTGTTTCTTTTGTTGGCTTTCTAATCCAAAAAAAATCGCAAATTTTTTCGGCATATTGGATTTTCCTCCCGTATCTCCTCCAGTTTAAGGTCTCTTTTTATTACTCTGTATTTCAGGCATTATGTTGCAATATACTTTATCAGCATATCGATTTATAATGGTCACCGACCATAACAAATACACATACATTTCCTTCCACGCGGGACACCTCTGTGGAAACAATTATCACCAGCGTATATTTCCGGACCGATACGACGTAGGGACCATAAAGAAAAGAGCTTATTCGTACCTTAAGGGTCGGCAACGCTCTTGTAACTCCTCTGGTGTTGCGGGAGTCCATGGGTGGCGGTCACTTACCATCACGTGATCGGTTCTTTCGTTAGCCTTGTCTTGTTGGCAATCTTACTAATAGCTTTTCTGTACGTAAGCACCCTATAGCTTGTTCTGGACATACATACATACGTTTCGTTAAATAACGATGACGTGTACTCGAATTAACGATTGAGACACATTTTCGTCTTAACACTGAATATTTAATATTCACATTGAAGACGTCTATACGCCTTAGTAAATGCCTATTTGTGCAATTGAGAAAATGTCAATTTCATTGGTGCCGGCACCGGGGTTTGGACTCAGGTTTGCCGCGAGTATACAGAATTAAAGACGAGCGCCCGGACACTGAGCTACTACGGCTCTGTTAATTGTTTAACCGCCATCGGTTTTTTGATAAAAATGGGAATCTGTTATTGGTAATATGATTTAATATGTAAGATTAAATTATGCTTTTACACCCATAAAAACTACACGTTACACTAGTAAATTTTCTTGTTATTTTACACGAGGTGTCTTTAAAAAAATAATATTGTTACAGTAAAGGAAACTGTTGCTTTAATTCCCGGCGAGCTAGCAACCCTACAGTTACCCAAATTACTTATCGTTACTGAATTTTTTACAATGTTGTTATCTTACAGTGCTTTCTTCCTTTAGTATTAAAGTCCAGGAGCCTGTGAACAAAAAAAAAGTTTACTTAATTAATCCTAAGTTGCACCATATTTCTTTTAAGCTTTTTTAATCGCTCTTCTTGTGGTTCTGTTACATTTTTTCGGCGTTGTTTCAGTTTTGCTTTCTTACAAAGTTTGTGCTGTTGTCTTTATTTCTTGTCTTTTATAGTACCTAATTCCGTCACCAAAGCAACCTAGTAATAAAGAGACAGACAGTTCAGTTTTTAATATCACGTTGTTACACCGTTATGTAAAAATATTTTGTCTGTGAAAACAAATGAATACACGTTTCATTTGTTTTTCACAGATCCAATAATGCTCACGTGCCCTGTCTGACTAAATTGGATTTGGAAAAATAAAAACGCTTGCTCGGGGATCCCGCATTACAAATTTTATTTGTGCGATTTATAACAGGTGGCGTAGAAAAAAGTATGATATAAGAGAATGAAATAATTTATTTACGGTAGTAGACGTTGGGGCCAAGAAGAAATGTTGTTTTGTTGTTAACTCCCTCGTACAGCACTTTCAAAATTAATGTGTTATGTTTGCATAAGAAAAAAGCTAATATTCCATTATATTCTAATGTCCGTTTTCTTTCTGTATAGAATGTTTGACACTCGTTTAAAGTTAAAGCTATGTCATGGTATCTCAGTGTCGGGGCGCTCAACTTTAATTCTGTATACTCGAGGCGAACCTGAGTTCAAACCCCGGTGCCGACACCAATGAAATTATCAATTTCTTGATGGCAATTTTAATTGCTGATTTGCTATGTGCTCGCCGGTGAAGGAAAAGATCGTGAGGAAACCTACCTGCATATGTAATATGTGAAGCTCCCCAATCCGCACTGTGGCCGCGTGGTGGACTATGCCCTACACGCTCTGTCTAGAAGGGGCTTTTGCCCAGCTGTGGGACTAATTCAAAATAGACTTTTCTTTTTCTTTATATTTATTAAGTTAATAAACCACTACACTTTTGAAACGAAGCATAATTAAACATGTTTTAAAGTAACACAAGATTATTTTGACACAAAATTACAAAAACCGACTTCAAACGCCTTAGAACTTTCACTTTCGTGACATATTTCTTCCGTTATTTTGATTTCAAAAGCAAACTACTTAACCGATTTGTATGAACATTTTATGCCACCACACTTAGGATATATCCTTTTCAACAAAAAAAGAATCATTAAAATCTGTTCATAAATGACGAAGTAATCCGCAAGCACACATAAAAATATACAATCGAATTGAGAAACCTCCTCCTTTTTTGGAGTCGGTTAAAAATACAAAACATGTACAGAATTCTTGTCATAAATTACACCAGCTGTGCCCCGTGGTTTCAAAGCCAAAATAAATCACCTACTTAAAAAATAACCTATTTTAAAAATAAATATTTTATTTTCGATCTATCTGGTCTCCGCTGTTCAACTCGTTTGTCTTATCTGCTGGGCTTCTGAGGGTCCTATTGGATCCTAATTTTTTTATAGAGAAAGGTTGGCAAGCGAGCAGACGGTTCACTTGATGTTAAATGATCCCGTTAGCCATGGACACACAAACATCTGAAAAGTTGCGTGTGTGTTGCCAGCCTTGAAAATTGGGTAAAACAAGTTATATGGTGGGATAGGTCAAGGATTCGGAGGGGAAAGTAGTGAGAAGAGAAGAGGGTAGGAATAGCCATCCTGAGACCCAAAGAGCCATGCATACTTTATTTTATGTTGGCTCTGTGAAGAGCGGTGGTACCTCAACCGGCGAACGCGGCGGTAGAAGTGCAGCAAAAGCTGTATGAAGGGTGTTATGCTCTATCACCTCATAATGTATCACTTCATAAGTAAAGCCTAAACTCTACTTTTCATGAAGCAGGACATTATACACCAAAAGATTTTTTATATTCTGACTGGTCCTTCGAGGTACAAGCACGTTTAAGCAAACAAACAAAAAACAAAAAAATGTTTAAAAAAATTTGTTATGTAAATATAGATAAATTAAACCATAGCACCGTTATTATAACCATGACAAAAAAATATCATATTTTCACAATATTCAGTATTATTTTATCCTCTAACCGCCAACAGATTTAAGTGCTAGATTTAAGTAAATATGCAAATTAACCGTGCTTGAAAAAACTTCATTTGTTTAGATTGCTAGAACATTCTAGTACTTTAAACAAAGCAAGTGCGATACTTCACTTTATTTCTTGACTGGATAGTTTGCTAGCCGCTGCCATTTGGAACTTTTCAGACTATCGTTTCAGAAATTTTCTTAACAAAACTTACAGTTATTTGGTGCATTTTACTTGAACACTTGAAAGAAGACTTTTAAATAGTTTGTTTCTTCTTTTGTTCAAATGTAAGATTCAAACTCAAAAATGATTTACAGATTAATTTGTAGACTCTGTAGTGTTTTTACGGCTTCGCCCGCAGAGGGTGCGGTCATAAAGTTAATTAAATTTTGTAATAACACGTATTTGCTGGAAACCGCCAATTTATTGAAACGATTATGTTTCATTTCATAATATAATATATCTTACCTTTTATTACATTTATTGTATATATTTTACGTCATTTATGACTATTATTGTATACCATGCCGGATTTTAATTATTTAAAGTGCACCTTGTTACTTATTTATATTAAATATTTTAAACTGACATCACAGGGATACCATTGTGTTTAACCATCAAATTGACCACAACAACATTTACGCGTTCTGTTATATTTAAGTGTGAGGTTTTGACGTTTAAACGTATCGTTTCGATTGATTAAGTGGTTAACTTATTACTCTGCGTTAATTTTTCTACATTTGACATTTTATTGACGCCTAAATCTCGAACTATGATCACACCACGCTAAGTTTAGGAAAGTGATTTAAGCATATAGAATGATATTAATTAAAACATAATAGAACAATCATATCATATAGATAACCAGACAGTTTAAACATGGCGTGATGATCGCGAACGCCCGTAGGGACTTCCCACCCTTTAGTTAACGCATGTCCACATGCGTGACTCTATTAATTCAATACTCTACATCTCATGCATGACTCCAGATGTGATAGCACACGCATTTACTATGTGGATTACTTTACAAATAAGTTAGAACTTATTTTATATATTTAACAAAACTAAGCCTAAAGAAGTACTGCTTCAAACTTGAATACCAATTTAACAAGAGATTGTGATGGCAAAATGTTACTACCGATAGACTACGAAAGGTGACCGGTTGGCGCAGTTGCTAAGCCATTGAGGTGTCGTGATTCGAAGATTCAATTTCCATGCGAAACAAATGCATGATTTTGACAATAATTGTTTTGAATTGTTGTTTAATATATATGTTATTTTATTTAAACGTCTCTGCATCACAAGCCATAAAGTTTTTAAAATAAACCAATCATAACTACAATACAACAGCTTATTAAATAAACTATTTCTGTTAACTATAAAAACATTTTCCGTAAAATAAATTATAATTATTGGAAGTCAGAAACATATTACAGAACCGTTCCTGTATGTATACACAAATCGAACTAAGTATGTACATACAAACAGCTCTGTTTATTTTTTGAACACATTACAGTTAGCAAGCGAGCACACGGTTTACCTATAGTTGAGTCAAACAATGGCTGCCTGCGGTGCAATAAAATGAGAAAGTAGAACAGCGCATACGACTCTCCATCGCACTTTCAGAGGCGTAGTGATGTTCCAGTATAATATCGACATTTATACTATGAAAAATATGGAATGAACGGTTATCAATAAGCGACGTACCATATATGTATAGCATCTTTTATTTATGGCACCGCGGGCAGCGAGGGTTTGACTCAACTATAGTGTTAAATGACAACCGTAAATTAAAGTTTGGAAAGTTGCCGGTGTGTGGCCAGCTTTGGACTGAATAGATCATTGGGAAGGTGATAGTAACATTTTAAGATTGGAAATGGATAGTGTAGAAAAAGATAGGGGTAGGGTAGAAAAGGGTAGGCTGGGTAAAAGGCTATTCCTAGCCAACCTCATTAGCTAAACGGACTTTATTTATACGTTGCCTTTACGTAAGAGGCGGTGGTGTCTCTTTGTTCGTGCAGGCCAATAGGTGAAGCTAGGGCTGCATTTACCTTCACCTGGAATCTAGGAGTGTCATCATAATCGATCAAAATACAGTATATTGTAATTTTCTATTAATTATCGATATTTCCATATTAATTTTAATTGTTCTGCACACAGCAGTCTCATAACGATGGAGCGATAAATTTCTGTCAACGAGTTATGAATGTAAATCTATTCTGATCTAATCTAAATAACTGCTTTGTATTTAAAATAACTTTTACTTTGAATCCAAAAAAAAATTCCTGATCATCCAAAATGATATGAAGCACTTCGATGACGGCAGAATCTGTTAATGGTTGTTTATAATATTATTATTCTTTACAAAGAATTTTAAATGTTTGTGATGTGTCCTGTGTTTTATCAGATTGCTAAGTTTAAGCTCCGCAACACAACATCGTCTCTGTTTATTTTATTATGCACATACACATACTACATAGCGGGTGCTGTAGTTTAAATAATATTCTGCATTCGCATACGAATTAAAATGCTAGGCAAATACACAAACCTTAGTTTAACACTAATTGTTTAAAGCATAATTCTTTAGCGCTAAGCTTCAATGGTGCACGAAAAAGTTCAATTGCGCAGTAATCCTAACAAATCAAGGGCAAATATTTTTTTTTTATATGAAAGGTTGGCAAGCGAGCAGACGGTTCACCTGATGTTAAGTGATCCCGTCGCCCATGGACATACACAA
>DWHK01000925.1:0-12266 GCA_018247855.1 Graphium androcles
ACGAAGTTGCGCAGGGCAGCTAGTATTATATAAGCATAAAAAATATTTTCGGGCTAAATGTTTGAATCTGTTTTATTATAGTACTATACGTAGGCCTTCGGACAAGAAGTTTGAGAATCGGAAAAGTATATCGGAACATTAGAATATCTATTTTTAAATTAATGAGCAATGGAGATTTCTTAACTATTTATTAATAGTTATATATTAAAATACTGTTATTGAGAAGTAAATATGTTAACACTTAATTTACATAATAGCTCTCACACGTTTTTGTATGTATTAATTGTAAAGTAAAATTGGTTGTCTGTACAGTCGGTTTACGGACGATAATTTTACGTGATAACGTCATAAGCTGTTTCTCTTCATCATGTATCACAAGCTGAATCACGATCGTGCTTCTCTATCGCTTTTTGCGCGCTCTCGATTACACTCTCGGCTCAGGCGGAACGTGACAATGAGTCAATCTTTTTCGTGCGTGCAGCCGGCGTTAATCGATTTATAAACTGTCCAGGCACAAATCACTTGGAATTTCCTATTTCTGTGTAAATTTCGGGATAACAATTCGTTATACAATTTACACTTTTGTACTAAGGCAATGTTTAGCAAAAATTTCATCCATTACTTATTTTATTTTTCAACCACAAATATACGGATCTAGAATTTCATTGTAGAGAAATACGCATATATGTACGTGAGATGGCCAGGAGGAAAAAGATAATAAGATAATGTATTGATAAACAGCAATATAGTCTTAGTAATATACAACATCTTTTACACTATACCTTATTTTAATATAGGTGTAGATAAACATTATGATGTTACGTTTGATGGGTAGAGTACGTTTTATTTTAATAATTGAATTACAGATGAAAAGTTATGTCTTTAATTACACTCTGATCTAGCTAATCGACACTTATCGAAACAATGATGGCATTATTAAAAAAATATTAATTTTTATTAAATTTTATGCCAAAAACAAACATAAGGCGGAAAACAATTTTAAAATTAGAAGAGTTAAAACCAGTTGAATACGAAACAAATATTTATCACAAAATTTGATGTCTTCATGTAAAATGACTTTATGTAAAAAGTTGTTGGTGGAAATTTCATACTGATGTTTAAGTCGGCTATTGTTCTTGAGTTGGCGTAGGAACCCCTCGGAAGCGACCTTCGCATCGATCCTAAACAGCAAGCAGCGAAGACAAACTGTATCTTAGTAAATTACCGTCGACAAGTTGATTTATGCGTCTCGTCTCACCTTAGTTATGTACTTTCTAGCGAGCATTCATATATTTTAGTTTAGAATGTCAAGTTAATATAAGACGCAAATAAATCAGTCTATCTAGTTTTAGGCGTCATTAAACAAAACCCTGTACACCTGCCAACATGTTGACGAAATGATCAAAACGGGTCAAGGTTATCATTTACTCTCATCGTTTATGTACGTCGTCTTATGTTTGGAACTAGTTGTTGCCTGCGGTTTTACTCACAATTTCAAGCGTTTAATTTTTGACCGAGCGAGCGAAGCGAGTGAGGTTTATGAGTCCCCGAGTTGTCCCCGAGAAGGGACTGCTTAAGCGGCCAGCACTGGTGGGGTCGCGGAAGTCAGCGAAAGCATACGCTGCCGACATGCGGCGAGGTGGAACACCGTGGAGGTTTTAGTCGGTGAGAGTCCGACATAACCCGTTCTTGGCCCCGCGAGACGGGTATGCGTTTTCTGCATTTCCGCAACGTTAAACAAAAAACAAAGGATTAGGTGCTGGGACATACATATACCTTCTATTCGTTTAGAACGCATAGAAAAGTATGATCGATTTTTACGGACTTACGCAGAAATAAGTAGTGTTCTATATGCTCATAAATGAATAAGAAGTTGAAATACGCATTAAGGGTATTTTACTTTAACTATAAAGTAATACAATATTAAGTAAAATAATAATAGTCGAGATGTCTCATAAAATGACAGCATAATAGTAGACTTGTTTAGGGGATAATTGTTACCGTGGACAACCATAAGTGTGAGGGTTTAATTGCATTGTATCAACATTAAAAAATATATTTTATCGAAAAGTAAAAATGGTTGATAATTTGTACAGGACAAGAAAAGTGAAGAAGTAAAAGTGGCAAAGGAGAAAGAGGTAAGCATGAGTAACTGGTTACCTGACACATCAAACGACATATAAAATTACGATTACTTTTGTGCGAGCACGCTGACTTAAAGCGAGGCAATGATACCTTCCCAGTCGAGATGTGACTGAATGTAATATGTTGTGCTTAACTGTCTATTGAACATAATGCCTGTTACTCTGTAACATCACCATGGGCACTCATCAACACACTTCTATTTGAGTTCCTTATCTGCCGTGCAATTTTTTAAGCAACTTGTCAGTCTCTTTGGGAATAAGAGGCATCTTTTAGGGGTTGATGTGGACGCAAATGTTTTATCTGTAAAAAAGAACCCATTTTCGCACTATTCAATAGAAAATAGATAAATGGTCGGTTTTAAGATTTTCCAAATTTCCATTTAGTCTTCCATGGCTTTAGCGTTGCCAGGCTGGGAATTTAGTTAAAACAGGTTAAAGGGTGAGGGATATGTTAGGATTATATAAGGATTTGGTGAGGAACGAAGTGGAAAAAAGGAAAGGGTAGGAATAGTAATATAAAAATTAAAAATTTAAGGGGGCAGGGCAAAATCGACTGCGTCTTCCAGAAAAAATTATATAGCATGTCATGTGCGTTATGAACTGGTTTAATTATATTAAGTTATCTATTATAAGAAGGGTCGTTACTCACTATGTATTTTTACAAACTTTTAGACATTGGTAAAGCAAATAAAGATGCGATATTAATCTATTCTGTGTGCACGTACATCTAAAGCTGACCTCATTCCGCGTAAGCTCAGTAGAATTCATGAAGGTGTGCCGGATTTACGTTTGCAATAGCGCACTACTTCCCGAGCCGAGTAGTGAAGTGGCATCTATTTTCGTAAGGATATTTTTGCATTCGTGTTTCGCGCACTAGTATTACATTTAATATAATCACATAACGGTATCAAGAAGTTGGTTGCTTTTATATGTTGAAAGAAAATACTCCGGTTATTTTCATTCCCAATGTAACGTAGTAAAAAGTGTTTGAAATATTTATTATTCCCATTGATTTGTATCTTTGCTAATTTTTGTTTTAATATATGAATAAATTGCGTGGCTTTCATGCTATTTAATTTTTTTTAGTTTGTTTATAAAATAATCGAGCTTTCAAACGCTTTAGCTTATGTTGAAATCAGTATTAAAGAAGAATAATGCTTGATTCTTTATCCAAACTAAAGCGCCAATTTTAACATTGGTGGAAAAGTAAACGGCATTGACATTGTGCCAGGTCAGGGGCCCTCTATGCACGCGAACCGTAAATTTTCGAGGTCGTATGGGGTATATAGCACAGGGCGGAAATGAGAAGGCTAGATTTCACATTAAGATACATAGTTGTATTATTAACGACGGAGATACGTCTAACGTGCTTATCATGGATGCTAATAAAGCTTTAAAACTACTTACCCTATTAATAACTGCAAGTAAGACATACTCATATTTGACTTATTTGACCTCAAGGCTATTATAACAGACGTATAAAATTCATTGTTGAAGATATAACAGATATAATTTTGAAGCGGGTCGAAGTTCAATTACATATATTTTAAAAAAAATATGTGTACGTTGATTTAGGATTGTTTCTTATCATATAATAAAAGTATAGTAGCTTGATCGACAAGTTTTTTTTCAACTTGATAACAGATCCTATGCGGAAATTTGATAGATGAGATGAGATAATGATTCTTAAATATCTGGAAGACAGAGGCTAACGAGCATTTGCCTTATCTTGTGGTAAAATGTTACCATTCCCAAGGACTCTAAGACATACTTAATATCAGAGGTAACTACTCCAAAGTGTTTAAGGTAAGACAAGGTTCTCTTCTTACGGGAATCTAAGACGTTACAGCAGGGTTCTACTGCGCACCTTCAAGTTTAGTACTATATTTCAGCGTCCTAACTTAGCCAGGTAGTTGAAATAGATACAGTCGATAAAAATATGTTCAGTAACTAGATAGATCCAAAAATCAAAACATTCCCAACATGGAGCTGTTTTTTTATATTGCCATGAGAATACAAAAATAAATCAGAACAGATTTAAACAACAGGCTACTTAGTCGATGTGAATGTTGAACTTGGTGAACTTTTTCCAACCTTTCACAGCGTAGGATAACGCTTGAAACTGCTATTCTCAAATTTTGTTCCACATCGATTATCGAGCTATATTTGCCTTTTAGTACAGCTACAGTTTAATCTCCAGCTTCACTTAAACAAAATGTTGCTAAAGGGATGAAAACGCAGAATGCTTAGTAACATCGACTTTGTTATTTATTTTAAACTGATATCCCAAATTTTATTAATTCCAAGCACATAAATCTTGTTTTTAGGCTACTACAAGAGAGTTCCATCAGACTCTCTTATTTTGTAAATTCTGATGCACCTTGTGCATAGAAAGAGCTTTAGATCTACGCAAATCTTTCGACATGCTTCTCCGCATAATATTATTATCAAGACCATTCAAGAAGCTTTGAAAGTTGTTTCGTGAAAAGGGGCATAATATCTTGTGAGATAACAAGCTTATTAGATGCCACATTTTTATACAATTGCAGGAAATAACCATCACCGTTATTTTCATTGTATTTTTTAACCGACTTTAAAAAAGGAAGAGGAGAACATATAATGTTCGACGGTTGTTTTTTTTTATGTCTGTTTATCGATTTCTCCGTCATTTGTGAACCGATTTTAAAAATTCTTTTTTTGTTAGAAAGGAGATATCCTAAGGGTGATCCCATAAAGTGGTTTGTTTTTTAAATCATAAAAACGGAAAAAATATGTCACGAAAGTACACATCTAAGGCGTTCGAAGTCGGTTTTTGTAATTTTGCGTCGAACTAAACTTGTTATACATTTATATTTTTTCTTATCGGCCTCTTTTTACTCTCAACGCGCACGAGCGAAGATTAATCAAATAAGATGGGTTTTAATTCGAAATCCGAAGTCCAAGAACGTAAAACAATACAGTCCGGTTTATGTTATACAACATAGATATAGTTTATATTTGGTTATACATTATGTTTACAAAACATACGTCGCAAGATAAGAGAGTGAACATTCGGAGTCCATTTATCAAAAAATTTATCAACAATAGCGGAGACAGTTTGTATTGTTTTGCACTCGTGACCTCAATGGAGCATTTACAGATATCTTTTCTGGTACAATCTAGAAAATTTAATAACGTAATAGAGCGGGGAGTTTCACGGGTAAGTCTGTCGATGATCGTAACGTCATTTGACCATTAGAAAGCGTGCTATAATACATTTTATCTGCCATTATACATGATAGTAGATCTTCATTTAATTCAGTAAAAAAATAATCCGCTAGACGTAAGTTCACCAACCATGTATAATAAAATACCAATTAAAATATTATAAAAGAATAATGATAAAAAGAACCAGTTTGATAAATATGTCGATCGGAATCGACTTCTACAAAATGTCAAAATGTTGACAGTGCTTACATATTACTGTTAAGAAATTTTTGAATGAACACAATCTATTGCGCAAACACAGTGACCATACCATGCTCTCTCCCATTAAAGACAATATGTCTTAACAATCTCAGTTATTAATAAAGTAGATAACTGTATAACTCAATGATAACTAAAATATACCATTTACTGTTCACATAACTTAAACTTGTAGAAATATACAATTATTATTATAGGGCAAAAAATACTAAAAAAAAGACTTTTAGGATTTCGACTCCTCCTTCAACATACAAACAGACAGATACACCGTACACAGGACGCTCACAATTCTCTTTACCTGAACCGAGGATCGCGGCGTGACCGGCGACGTCGGGGACCTCACTGGAGTTGGCGACTGGGTCGTCGGCTCTGCCTTATGTTCAGCCAGTACTCTGTGCTCGTGCCTGGTACCGACCACTGAGTTCTTGACACGTTCCATGCGAGCCTGTATCGCCTTGCGGGAGATAACCTTGGCTTTCTCGTCTTTAGGCGCGCCGGCATCTGCTAGCTTCCTCATCAGACGAGCGGTAGCGGCGACGTTGTGCTGCTGAGTGTCGGAATGAGTTCTTGCCAATCTAGCGGCTGGACGCGGAGCTGGAGCGGCCGCGCCGGTACTGCTCCTGGTCGTCTCGTTCCTATTGAACGGGGCGACGTCGTGTTCAGTGTCAGAGTCGGCTGGCAGGTAACCCCCACCACCGACGGAGGAGACACCGGTGCGTAGAAGGTTCTCGTGCTCGGCATAGCGGACCCTCTCATCGACTGATGCATTCCCGTTCTGAGCTCGCTCGAGTCCTCGCTCCATTTCGCCGATCTGACGCTCGAGTTTGCGTAGAACATCATCCGATGGTGCTGCTGCACTGTTATCATCGGGTGGGTCAGGAGTTTGGAATGATTTGAGGTGTATCGGGTGGGCGCGGTTCAGTTCTAGACGTTTAGGCGCTATGCCTGATGAGGTGACCTCGTATTGGGCCCTAGAGGTCTGTGGGGTCCTCTCCAGCATCGCTAGGGATACGGGGGAGGGGGGCGGTGCGCCGTTGACGGTCGGGGACTGAGCCTCCGGCGTCTGAGAAGCCCTGGGGGTGCGGAAGCTCTTTCGCATGAAGTCCTCACGAGTCAGTTTCCTCTCCATTTTTCAACCAGAGAGCATAATTAATAATCACTGACACAGTATCCCATTCGTTAGTAGGATCGTTTTTTATATTTACTTTTGCACTGTTTTCATTCGTCTATTATATAAACACTTCCATCACAACGTTGGGGTATCTGTAAAACCAAATGATCAGAAACTTTGTTGCATCGCTATCAATGTGTATACCTCAACTCTCTATACTGAAGAAAAATAGACTGATCTTGGCTTGACACCCTACCGCAACTCTACATATATTGCTGTCAATGAAATTTTTTAAGGATTACAGATAAAAGTGTTCATCTCAAAGGCGTTCCTAGAAATCCTCCAAATACTCGTTTAAAAGGAATCGTCTGACATTGGATCTAACACCGATACAAATTACAATGACGCAAGTTCTAGCAACTAACATAAGTGTTTTACGATAACTGTTACCGTCACGATAACGGATCGATAAGTGATTAAATATTACACGAGTACATCATTCGATACCGTATCGCACATACGGACAAAGAGGCTAATTTTGGAATCTAAAAGCGTTCAAGGCCAAATGGAAAAAGAAACATCACGCGACTGAGGCTTTTTATACTTAATTCTAATACAACGGAAACGAGCGAAGGCCTTTTTCGATTGCCGTAAGAAAACGAAACGATCTTGCATTTAATTGCAAAATGAATAGTAATAACTGATGAACATAATATTAAAAAGATAAACATCTAAATAGCCTTACAGATCTCGCTCATTCACTCAAAGCTGAAGACTGTAATAAGAGGAAAAATATCAACGTTGAACAAGGAACAATAACAAAAAATCATTTAAATAATGCACAACCGGTTCCCAGACATGGCAGATTCAAAGAAACGCCACGATTTCGCTCAAGCGATCGAGTCCATCATAATGTCGGTGTAATGACACCGCAAAAAAAAAAACTCCAAGACACAACGAAAACGGAAACCCGCGATCGGGTCTACCGTCCAGCGTGCGAGAGAGATGGCTGCTAGCGGTGCATCTGGAAAGAGAGAGACAAAACAATGGTGTTAGTTAAGACATGGCTGAGGTGTGACCGTTCACCGAGACCCAATTGCGACCGGCGGCATTGCACACAAAGCTGTTTTGTCGACACCGAATCTGAAAGAGACGCAAACACAAAACCACCCAAGTCACTTGACACAAGTGTCAATGGACAAACACGGAAACAGACATGTGGATCAGCACGAGACAACACACAGGACAAAAGCATTTTAACCTGGCACCAAATGAAATTTCTCATAATGTGTTTTTAAATTGTTAAACAATGGATATCTATTGACTTGACAGACATCGTAGATAATTTAATCTAGTAAAGTTTTTAATATTTATGGAGCTATAGGAGATAACTATTTGTTTAACATTTTACGAAATAATGTAGAAATTTCCGATTTTTTGGAATTGATGACTTTTATTTTTTGGTATCAAAAATACGTAGCATAAAATACTAGGCGTGTGTTCAAGAAATGTCTCTATTAAACAATTCAAATCACACAGCGTCGTCACGTTACACATAAATATCCGAGATAAATCTTCAAGAACGTGTATATTATAATCAGAGTGGAATACTAATATAAATAAATATTTCATTATCGATTACGTTTAACAGAATCGAACGCAACATCAAATCAACTAGATGTATATCGCTCGACTATTCATTTCGACCGAGACATAATCAAACTAAACGCATCGTTTACAAAGATCCTAAACATTTATCGGGAAGGGTGATAAATCCTGTATCAGCTGTCACATCTAGCCTGTATCGAGGCGACGTCGTTAACCGTGAAATAGTCGCCATAAAACCCTAAAGAAGCCTCGATACGCGGGAGGAGACAATAACGAAACAGATGGCGAGCGAAGCCGGGCATGACTCACGCGTTCCGTACGGCGAACGACTTGTAGCGCCTAGTGAATAAGGCTGCTTGCAGACGGAGGTGTTTAGTGGTAGGCAAAAATTTGGAGATAATACTCCCAGTAAATCTATACTTATAGAAGCAGCGAATACCCCATACGACTAGAACAACAACGTCTATTGGGTTAGCCAATTTTTAATAAAATAAGATAAATTTCCTTCAAATGTTACAAGATTATCACAAAGCGAAGAGCTTCGGTCCGTATCGTTGTTGTAAAAAATAGCAGTTTTTTTGCTGTCATGGTAAGCCATCACTATGAGCGTTAATTGACGATGTAAAAATTTTTGGGATTGTTAGTCATCAATATACGATTGAAAAGTGCTTTTTTTAGTTTATTGTCAAGCTGAGTAGCTTCTGCACTGCGTAGATCTTCAGCGTAACAACCCGGACCCATGAAAGTCTAAGTTTCCATGATGACTCTACTACTAACGGCGACTAACCGAATCACGCATGTAGACATGCGTGTGTTAACTGTAGGGAGAGAAAGGAAATGCTCGGCTATAGTTTTCTAACTCTCTAATGTCAGTTCCTGCCATCACTGTACCCGTGTATGGGGCACCTTAAAAAACCGGTACACACGCATCTCGGCAGTGCCAACATGACGTAGCCAACGGCGCGCAACCGACGCGATTACAATCGCCGTGCGATTCCACCTGTTTCGAGTTTTGTTACGAAACGCTTTGTGTAGTTCGCTTTTTAAATATGACATATGTATGCGTAGTGTACGCTTTCATTACAATTCATAAATCAATGTGTGTTCCTTGGCTTGACATGGATCAGATCGTATTTACAGATTTTCAGGTAAAATGTCGCACTATTTTGTTACATAAAAAATATCGTGAAAGTGAAATCAAAGTGCAGAATGTTGTGGACACATTTTGTTTAATAATAAAAGATATACAGTGATCAGACATTGCTTTAAGTAATTACGAGATAAATCTGTGTGTGTATAAACCAAATGGGAAAAAAATAGACGAACTGAACATTAAGATTTCGTATATTTGAGAAAAGTAAGTGTTTTAAGTATACTATGAAGCCACAACCTAAATCTTATATATTGCGTTCGTTTCTCAATAGATGAATTAAGAATCTGTTAATACTTTTATTTATTTGAGTATTATCTTTGTTAGAAAGCAAAAAATAATACGAAAAACCTAAAGAAAATATATGTCTAGGTCGTAGCTTTACGGTCTGCTGACCGATGATTCAGCCAACGAAACGATTTCACAAGGTGCATTGGCGGATAGAGAAAAAATGTACTGCAGAAAAAAAACAATCGTTATAACCGGTCCTGCTTTAATATACAGCACAAAGTACGAGGTTTCCATAAATTATTACACCTGATGACGTTGAAATTCAAACGAAGAACGCATTGGTCGTCGTTTGTAGATTATTACTACCGAATCTTTATTTATTATAAACCATCGTATAAAGAATAGTCGCTTGCAAACAACCTTGTGGTACACCTGATGTTTTATATCGTTTTGATGATTATTGCCGTCCATTATTATCCACCTGGTATTTAAGAGAACATTAGTACAGATAGCTAGCTCGGTAAACTCTTTTATCTACATATATAACAGCATCTATCGGATTAGCACTTAAGTGATAGAGGTTTGGCAATAAGACACGAATTTTCTTATAGCTGTGGTGCATTTTGCACGGGTTCGGGTTGCCTTGACAAACATCCAAATAGAACGGAGTCTATAGAACGGGAAGGAAAGTAGTGGATGTATAAACTAGCGGAACTGACAAACGTTGTTCTACCAGAAATTTGGAAACCCATAATAGTGCCATCTATTAATTTTAATTGTAAATCGAAAGGATCCGGGTACCACCTGAACAAATACACAAAATCTCATTAAAATCGTCCCAGACATTTAGGAGTTTAATGTTACGTAGACACGTATCGAAGAATTGCACACATATATATGTATATACATATAGATAAATGACAAAAATTTAGTTTTATAGTATGAAATCGAATCGAATCGAAAGGCAATCTCAAGCAATTAACCAACACAAGGGAAAGTAGCGCGTCCATGTTGTAAAGTCGCACTAATGGTTATTCTAAAGTAAAAGTCGATTACGTACACATCTCTGATGATTAACGGTAATGGCGATTGGCTATAAATAATTCTGGTTTTAATTCGTCTATTCGAAATTTGATATTGAATGTTAATGAATTGTGTCCGGTTTTATTTTTACTAATTTAAATTTTCAAGAGGTACCTATCCTCTTACGCTACTAATGCGACAAGAATATAAGATATAAAAGAAGTAAAACGTAGTACGTCTGGCTTATGAGCATTCCAAAAGGTATTTTGCCTAGTCTTTTCCTTCCCTGATCCTTAATATGTTCCCACTACCTATTACCCAATTACCTAATCTTTCTACAGCTCGCAACGGCCTAAAAGGTATCGGCAATCAATTAACATCAGATGACAGTGTCAAATCTCTTGTTGGCAAAAATGATATTTTTAAATGGAAAGGATGACAATCGAGTGGACGGTTCAACTGATCTTAAGCGATCCCGTTGCCCATGGACACACACAGCATCCGGAGAGTCGTGATTGAGATGTCAACGTGGGAAATAACGTGGCGAATAGAACACGTTTATTGGGTAGGATGGGAAAAGAAGAAGGTAGGAATGGTCCTCCGGCAACACAAAAACTCATGCATACTTCATTTTATGCTGATTTTGTGTGGTGGTACTGCCGTCTGGGGCATATTATAATTTCGAATTTTTTTACCATTGCATGAGTAAAGCACATGTCACAGACCAAGTTGGACCGACCAAAATAGCAACACGATAGCATGCGACCTACGATTTGTGTGAGGTTGTGCCCGACGTAAAGCTATTTCG
The DNA here is from genome assembly GCA_018247855.1 of Graphium androcles. Classification (NCBI taxonomy): domain Eukaryota; kingdom Metazoa; phylum Arthropoda; class Insecta; order Lepidoptera; family Papilionidae; genus Graphium; species Graphium androcles. The sequence goes on from DWHK01000925.1 coordinate 11,541, forward strand.
AGGCGGACCGTGGCGATAAGACCCTACTATACTCCACCTATTAGGCGAATGCCGTCACGGGCCCGCACGACCTTGACCCTCCCAAGGTCACGGCTGACCATCATTGATACGGAGTCAATAAATTTCTATTTAAATCAAAGTCATATCAAAATAATTAAATGAACATTTACGAGTTTTCATGTTATTTTTAAACATTTCTATGTCTCTTGCATATTCCGCCACACGTGGTTACGGTTCTAAAGGGTAATAAAGTCACCTTCTTTAAGCACAATAACATTCTTACTAAAACCTAGCCAAATTTACTATCTTGCAATAGGTTAACACTCCCTTCAAATAGTAATCCGACCTTTCACCGTCCGACCACAAATTATATCAGCATTGTATGTATCTATATACACTGGTGTATGTCTGCGGTTTACACCCACAGCTAGAGCTGCGTTGCGAAACATCCAGTCCGGGCTGAACCGCAGCACAGGTATTATCACCGCGAATCGAAAATATCAAATGCACCGCTTAAATCTAAAAGGTCTGAACGTAATATGATCTTCTTCTACCTCCTAGTCTTATTCCCAAAATGCTTGGGGTCGGCTTCTAATCCAACCAAACTTTACCTGAATATCAGTTTTTACACGGAGCGACTGGCGTCTGGCCTCCGCAACCCCAAGAGATAAACTGAATTCGAAGGATGGATTAGTTGTCAGGATATTTTAAGGCACTGACATCCTT
>DWHK01000926.1:0-12264 GCA_018247855.1 Graphium androcles
ACTATACACCAATAATTATAGATATTTTATATTGTATTTACGCCTAAGGTTGCACATTCTCTTCCCGCGTAAAAAGTCAATCCGATCGCCCGTAAGCGTGCCTATCTCGGAACCGGCCGACGAGTGAGTGCAATTCTACAAGATCTTCAAATCCTTTAAGCCGTTTTTAAAAAGTCTCATGTTTTCAGCTAGAAAACAGTAATTGAAGGCTGTAATTCTCGGTTGTATTTGCCCACCCGCCGCCGCGTCTCCTACAGAATATGTAAACATGCCATAATCTAATCTTAAAAGTAATAGAAACATGTAGATGTGAGAAACTTATGCTAACACCAATGCTACGGAGGGGCCAGCGGTGTCACCAGAGTGCCGTGGTGATAATCTTCTATAACCCATTAAAATAGAATAAAATATGTTTAACCGTAGCTCGACGCGTACACAAATTTATAATAATAACATCGAATCTACTGCCGGTTCGCTAAACTAGACCGTACAGAGAAGAACACGGCAAGAAACTCTGCGGTCAATAGATGGTAACACGTTAACTTACTTAATATTGGCAATTGAAATGCCCAAACGCAGTCGAGCTACGTATACAATAGACATTTAGATATTAAATCTTAATGCTACACAAATTTCAGGTTGACAAAGCGAAATTATGGTCAGTACCGCGGTATACAAATACGAATATAAACAAATTTTTAATATAAATTATGAGGGGCCAAAGATATGAAATAACCGAATCTTACCATAAATGCTTAAAAATATAGATCAATACGGGTCAAAATCAAATATAAATTAATAGGGGTAGAACCGCACCTAATTTTTTTAACTCTCATTGTCATCGATCGAATAGAGGTTTTCGATGCATAATTTTGCCCAACGAATACTTTCTGTTCTTATCTGTACTACAAAGGAAAACAGGAGAACTTAATAAAACTTGCTCGAGTGGTTTAAAGAATATAAATCAAACATTGAGGAATAGAAGAGAGTTGGGAGTAGTGGACTAAACAATGTCGCTAATTAGCAAAGTAAGACAAGTGTCTTGTAAGAAGCCCCATGCACGAGACGAGACGAAAAATTGGACGTCGGAACGTCGGCCTCCCAATTGGCTCGAAGGTTCCGTGAATGGGGCTTCTTAGACACGAAAAGATTACTGGCGGTTGCGTTACTTTTGGCACGAACAAATGCTTTCATCGAGTTAAATACAAATCCGAATAGTTTTTATTGCGACTAGCAGGTTTCCTTGCGCACATTAAGGACGCAGAATGGTTTTCGAATTACGCAACTATCCCCGTTGGTGCCAACCCTAACGCAACCGCTGCGCTACACTATTACTATAACATTAACAATATAGCTAAGTCCACTATGTATATGCTTGGTGATTATTTATATGCTTAACACTACGGTACACTCAAAAATGTTTAACTACACACACTGAAATGTAGTGTAAGTATGCGACGCGCGGAGACACACGACGCGTTCGTTTTTCAAATGTGTCTGCTTTCGCTCGTACCTGTTCTTATTAATTTTCGAATAAAAACACTTACAAATGAAAGCAGCCGACGATTCATAAAAAAATAAGAGTAAAATAACAATCACTTCGAATTTCAAAAGGATTATGAAAAACGAACGCGTCCTGCAAACACCGCAACAGTCGCCTTTTAAAATCTAACAAACAGCGCATCCGGCCACACCGTCTCCCCCACGCCGAAAAACTTAAAACTCTGACACACCCTTTACCTGCGCGATAACACATCGCCACCTTAAACTAATAGTTAGAAAAATAAAAGGTAAATAGTTTAGTGCCGCATTGTTTTATAATTAACTTAATCACATCCGTTAATAGTACAGTTAGTGCGCGGGTTCTATGTTATATATTGTGCTGTTAAATCGGATCGACTGGCCAAGACTACGCGACGGAGGCCCCAAAACACGCAATGGCTGTGATTTTACGCCAACTTTATTCCCAAACAAGAGGCAACCGATTCAGAACCGATCGCCTCGCCTCTAAACTCACAACTACCGCGAAAACGCGCCAACACTACGTCATTACTAAAATGCACAGCCACCATTTCATATGTACACCTTAATAGCCCATGGCAATACTTGGCCAACCGTTAGTTACCACTACGTATGAAAATATCAAATTTTGTATAACGCTAATTTATTATACAGTAGGTTTATTTCATCGAAATTTATTTGCCAATAGGCTTTAAAATCACTCCACCATACCTCCGACTCCGACAGGTACGATGATTGATGAGCATTTTTCTTGAAAGTTTATTAAAAAAAAGGACTCCAATTGATATACGAATTAGGTTCAAGTTCGAATTTAGAATTTTGACTATATTTTTTTTTATTAGACCGCTCAGATCTACGATAGCCCGATCACAACACCCGCCGTCGCTACACATAAAACGTCACAATAAATTGTGCATTATATCATACCCCGGCATACTAACGAGCAGCAGTAAACAAAATCGATAGTGAGAGCCAGTATAACAATTACATATACATAATTATAGAAATGTACATTTTACCATCGCCGAAACATTCGATTTGGTAAAGGGTCGTGTCAGACACAAGAGATGTGTTTAAACGTCTCGATAACAGTAGACAGGGCTTTTGAGAGATATTTTGCTATATGTGTATCTTTGGTTGAAGCACAGTGTGAATGGAATATAAGTGAACTGTATCGTTAAGTATGTCTGTACCGAATTGTTATAATCCCAGAAGCCTTGTCTACAGTCCAGTCCGGTAAATTGACCGCAATACTAGACAATTGTCATGACTAGCACTATAAGTCATTATTCCTCTGAATTACAACTTCTTGACACCAAAGTAAGTACGTAAATAACCAATGTTTAATTAACAAAACAATCGATCGATCATTAGAACAAATTGAAACCGCATTTACAATTGATCCCACTCGTTGTCGACATAAAACTATATATATATCACAAAAGTACAAGTTATTAAAAAAATAAAAACGAAAAAAATATTAAAAAAAATTGTAATGTAACACATATACAAAATGAAATAGACAACTCTGTGGAGGGGTAGGGCGGGGCTAGTTGTGCATAGGGGAAGTTGAGCAATTCAACTATTAACACAGCAAGTGAAAAATTGCTCAACTGGTTCCCCGATAAAATGCTCAACTAGCCCCGCCCTACCCAATCACCTATCAATCAAGTAGAGTAATTCATAGGTCGTCAAATCGGTTGGTAAATCGAGCGATAGTCTTTTTAGACGACCAGTACAGGTGAAATGTAGGTGATCGTTCAGTTTAGGTCGCCACTAGGATTCTGCTCCGTCGAGGGAGGGGTCTGCGTTGCTGTAAAGAAAAATTCTTATATGATTTTCTTCAAACAGAAATATCTAGAACATTATGTACAAAAGATAGTGCCTTATTCTGGATAAATAGAAGATTATTAAAAGTAAGTTAATTGTAGTCGAGATTCAGGCGCTTTAATTCTCCTTCGGGCATTTGACCAAAAAAATGCGCTTTAAAGTTGAATGTCTCGTAAACGAATACCTAAATCTAAATATCGCCTTAGCAAGTCAACGATTTAGTACTTTGTCGACGTGGTAAATACACATATCCATGTAAAGTTTCATCTTTCTAGAACTAACCGTTTGGAAGGTAAGCCGAGGACGGACGGACGGACGGACATGCCGAAAAAATTACAGGGGGGAAGTAAGTCTAGATACTTGGGCCACACGTAGTACAGAGAGGGATGATCAGCGCTACAGCTATGGACTGTTTACATTCTGATAAACAGCATCATTAGATTGTAAACAGTTCACGGCCGCAACGCTGCACCGATGTGTTAATTTCTAACTATTAATTTCTTGAAGTATTCAATTCTGAAACGATAAATATCTTGAATGATGAGTTGCTTGTACGTTAAGATTTTAATACAAACAATTTCTTAATAGTGTTTGACTTAGAATTTAAGAAGATTTAAGAGGATCTGGTGGTGGTGCGAACCAGCTAACCGTTTCATTGGTATACAAGGTTATTTGTGCGTTTAAATAGGAGATATAGATACGATAAGTGAAAAACTAAGAGGCTATAATATTTTGGAAACGAAGTTTGTTATTTTGTGGCGTGAGGTGGAAGCATTTATTCGTTTTCATTGATTTGGGGACGTAACGAAAGTGTACAGAATTCGGGGCATAGATAAGAGTTTAGGGCATAAAGTTAGTGAAAAAAGTTGAGGGAAAATGTTTAGAATATAACTTGGAGATAATATTTAGTGCATACAGTTAGGAATATAGTTTTAAGGGCATAATTTTGGTGATCTAGTATTTAAGGTATAAAGTAGGAGTATAGCGCAGAGTGGAGGTTGTAGTGGTAAGGTATGAAGTTCAGGATATAGTTAAAGGCGTAATGCTGGAAGTGTTAAGGGCATATAATTAAGGAATATAGTATTTAGGTCACAAAGTAGGCAGTTTAGCTTGTGACGCACCCTGATGCGAGAAACTGTGCGGTTGCGGCATACCGCTCCGGCTCGAAGTCGTCGGAGCGGGTTGCTCTGCGGCGCGTGAGGGCGCGGACGTGCTCGCGGAAGGCGGCGAGAACGGCGGCCTCTCCAACGCCCCCCTCAACGACCGTCGCCTCGCCAAAGCTCTCTGGTAGAATATTTATGTGTTTATAGTCATGTGGAGATATTTACACAAGTTAAACTGTCTCCGTTGCCTAGTGGTGTAAGCCCTAGATTTACAATCCGAAGGTTGTGAGTTCGAATCCCGCCGATTTTGTATCACTGTGTCTTAGTTAAATAAGTGTTATACGGGCTGATTAACCGACTGTTTGAGAAAAAAAAAGACGATCCATGCGACAGATGGGCATGTAAAAGTACCGGATGTCAAAAAGAGTCTTGACGGTCGTAAAAAGAATGTCAGTGCTTTAACTAATCCATCCTTCAAAAATCCAAGTAATTTGAAAATAAGGCGAGGAAGAAGTATAAGGGTAATGTGAAACATACGGAATATTGCAAATCATGTCGAACGTAAACATGTAAGATGTCTATGAAAAATCGGCTGAACTAATGTGCAGGCAGGAGCACACGGCTGTCGGTTATTAACGTTAAACGTCCATGTCAACTTTATAAAAGACAAAAAAATCACCTTACCTTACTACTTATAAAAGCTTACTACCATATAAAAGCTAAAATTAGGAGATTATGTTACGAAGGCTAAGTGTCTACGAAAAAAGTCAACTTTTTAGTCGTGACGCCCTTAAAGACATTTCGCCAATAAATCAATGCTTGGCAACGGGTTTCATATTTAATCGTGCCTCAAAGCATAATGTATATTTTAGTATATTTTTTTTTTGTTAGACGTCTACCACCTTCAACGAATCAAATCCATTTACAGATAGCATAAGATTTTTAACCTTCGGGATGTAGATAATCTTACGAGAAAACAAAATTTACAACTTTCTTAAATAGATAGATAATGAAAATTATTTGTTATTCTTTCTTTTCTGAATGTTATAACATTAAGCGTGTAAGGGAAACCAACAGTACGAAACTCCTGCCAAATGAATATTCTAAACATTAACTCACCATTAACGAATCCATCGAGTGTAGTAGGCGGCCTAGATTGTCTGATACACCTACGTTTCCGTGAGGGCATACCAGATAGGTACGCGTCACTGAAGGGTGGCTGCACCTCACATTGGACTGACTGGTCGTTGGTGAGCACTGGGACCCATTCCTCGCCCCAGTGCTGGACGATCAACATTGGGGACACCTACAAATATGTGGAATGAACTACATAGATATATAATAAGTAAATTGTACATACCATGAAAGCTGTACAAACAGTAATGTTCAGTTTGCAAAGCATTTGTTAGTATTTTTTTTATTTTAAAAGATCCAATTAAGCAAATACCATGTTAGTAATGCAAGGTCCCACACACCGCTACAGTCAGTCCCCCACCGATGATAGAATGAATGATGCAAAATTACAAAATTCTCGCGAAGCACTTTCCGCCACCCGATAGATCCTCCGCCTATGGATAGACTCGGAATAATGGATTCGTCAAATTCATTAAGCATCTACGTCAACCTAGAAACCCTACCAGTCGTGACAAAGCGTGCAAATTCATTCCACCCTTACTTCTTCATGACCGTTACCTCATAAATAAACATAAAATACAACATGAGCGAAGTTTAAATCACTTACCTTTGTTCTGTTGCGTTCACGACATGCCATCTAATAAGAAGAGATAAACAAGGAGGGAACGGCATTTGGATTTACACCAACGGTGAAGAAAATAATCAAAGACACCACCAACGAAACTATGGATATGGTACTTAAGAGTGAACAACATTCGTAAAAAAAACGCTTTACGTGACAATCGAATCCAAAGAATATTATTGTGTTAAGGATAATGTGAAACATGCAGTTATAATCCAACACCAGTCGTTATTGTTGTCAATAAATTTTCTCAATATTCCCTAAAGAACGATGATAAAACCCTACCCGATATTTCTAATTCAAAGTTATGTTAACTAATGATTGTGATATTTTTAACAAGCGCGCACTAAAAATGACGATTCAAAGGGCTAGTTCGTGTTAAGCTACGCTACCGCTACGGCTAATATAAAAAACTATTTATCTAGTGTATATTTTATGAAAATATAAACCTTCGCAAAAGTTCACGAGCTATTTACGGTATTAGTTTTAGCTATTCCTGACCATCTTAAAATGTAACGCAAGGCTTGTGTTTGTAATAAAAGTAAAATAGAGAACGAAATAAAAGATAATAATGAAAAAAGTGATTGTGTGTTAGAGGAAAAGCAAATTGTACAGCGCGCGCGCATAAAACCTTAAAACCGATGCAACCAATCCATTCTATTTAGTCACAATGCGTCTTACCAGTCGAACATTTGTAGGTGATTCAGGAGCGCTACGGGACGGAGATTCCGTTTTTGTCGGTCTTGAGGTCCTGGTATGGGCAAAAAATTGATCCATATAAAAATGTCTTCGTCCTATGGGGTATATTTTTATAGGTGATTTTTTGTTCGATTGTGAGATAAAAATAAAACAAATAAAAAGAATGAAATAAAAAGAAGTAAATAAAAAAAATAAAAAAATTATAAAGATTGGTTAATTTTTATACCTTAGGTATCTCCTTTTAATGAAAAGGAAAGCCATTCAGCTGATAGTTGGCGATAAGCGCCACCCATTGACTATTTTCGCAAAGTAAAATATTTGCACACTTCCATCCATGATGACTCCCCTCCACAGCGGTTGTTATTCTAAAAACCCTCATCGTACTTCTCTCTAGACGAGTTAAAAAACGTAACACTACGATCTCGTCACGAGGCCAGCGAATTAAACCAAGCTGAAAAAACTTGGTCATTGAGGACACGCAACGACTCTACGTGGGATGCGGTCAAATGGAAGAAGTTAAAAGATAGAAGAAGTATTGAAACGGCCTAAACCAAAAAGTAAAGTATCGGACCGGCTAAGTAAACTGGCTAACTCTTTAGATGACACAGCTTTGAGAAAGCCAAACGCATGACGCTCAATATGTAGACATAATTTTTTACTGAACGGGAGAAAAAACACAAGACACGTTTACTACAAAAATAGATTATAGCGCTAAACACTCAAACTTGTCTTTAAAGGGTTTTAAACGATACTAAACTAAGTCTTGTTCGAAACCTCGCGTTAAAAATACTGTAGACAAAATGACATTCTCATCACTTTTTTTCACTGCACTATACGCCAGCATGACATTCTCCCTGTGCAGGAACGGTAAAGATGGATTAAAGAAATTTGCTTGAACAGCAATGGCAAAAGATTAGCATCATGTACCACGTGTCTCAGAACGAAAACAAACTAATTTCTCACCAATACCTGGAGGCGAAGTTTGTAAGTAGTTGATCAGGACACTCCGAAGTCTCCATGGCTATATAGGGAATTAATTCAATTAAAAACTGGGTTTACCACGTCCGTGTTTGGGTTCACAACATATAAACTTACCGTGTCGTACCGTCGATGAGAATGTGCGGAGGCTGCGGTAGGGTGGACTTACCTAGGTAAAACCCTGTTGGCACCCTGCGGCTGTTGCTGCGCATGGTTGCCCGGGTTGTGGTTCTGGGGCGCCCCGTGCACCTGGGCCAGGCCCTGGAACGGGCCCAGGTTGTGGTACGGCACGTGGTTATGTCCACCGGCTTGGTTGTTCAGCACGTGGTTATAATTCAGCGCGTTGTTGTAGTTGAGGCCTTGACCCACGTAATTTTGCGGAGATGGCTGGTGTTGTTGTTGCAGATGCTGCTGTTGCGGCTGCGGCTGCGGCTGCGGCTGCGGCTGCGGCTGATGAAGCTGCGGCTGTTGCTGTTGCAGCTGCGGCTGTGCGTGTTGCTGTTGGTTTAGCAACTGCTGATTCATCGGATGCTGCTGACGCTGCGGCTGCTGCTGCAATGGTTGCTGCATCTGCTGCGGTTGTTGCTGCATTCGCTGCTGATATTGCGGCATGGGGTGTTGCTGCTCTATTTGTTGCTGAAGCTGCTGTAGCTGGGACTGCATCGGGGATTGTTGGTACAACGGTTGTGCCTGTTGTTGTGGCTGGCTGTACGGCTGCGGCATAGGCTGCTGCTGCGGTTGCTGTTGCGAATGGTGCGGCTGTGGCTGTTGTTGCTGCGGCACTTGTTGCTGTAGCTGCTGCTGAGCAGCGCAGTGCTGTCCGTGTACTCCGAAAGCGCCGTGGACGACGCTTGAGCGGAATATGCCCGCCGTGACGGGCGGGGAAGAGGGGGAGGCCGAGCAGATGACAATGGGGTCGGTCATGGTCTCCGCGTTCACCGTGGTTGGGTGGCGGGCAACTGGTCGCGCCAAAGGAGGGATCGGCTGCGGCGTGGCCGGTGGCGTGGTGTTCATTGGCTCAGGGGCCACTTCCCTTTGTGCGATCAACGTACGTCGACGCCGCTGTATGGAGTAGAGATGTTATGTAATTGCATGGTACATTATTTAGGAATGTTAAAATTACCAAGGGTCTAGTGATTTCTATTTCTGAATAATGCTATATATATCTAGTATATATCTAAAAATATAATGCAGATTCCATTACATTTTCAAGTTAACTCTGAGAAACATGAGAGTTTTATAATAGCTGCATTTTTGTAGCATCAGCTCTAACTTGCTAAATTATCTCAGGCTCCTCGTATCGCTCACCAATTTGTGAAATTTTGTTAACCGTGCATGCCACTACGCAAAGTCCTCTTGGTCTGTGTCCGTTCACTTCCGCTATGTATATATATATGATCTTATCAGTGACAAGTAAACGATTTGAATATGTACATAAAAAGAAATCTATAGAGCCCGAAATCGTTTCGATTTACAATTGCGTGGCGCCGTAAATTTAGAATAATGAAAAAAACTTATGAACCGTGGAAAAGAAAAACCATTATCCTTAAGTATGTTATGCAAAAGGGAAATTGATGAGTGTTAAAATACTCATGTGTCAATGTCGACCATATCGGCCCGCTTGCTTGCGTTCGATTTTATATTTTATGGATTTGTTTGTTAATCTTTTAAGTGTAAACAATATCGTCGCGTAGATATGGTGTCTTGTTGTGTATATAATTATGACGTAACATACAAAATATAAAACCCCAATAAATACATATTTTAGTAAATATGGTATAATTTAGTATAATATTTCAAACCTTACTTTGTCAATTTTCTTCTATTTAATATTTTCAAAACATTTTTAAATTGTAGTATTCTGAATTTTCTTTGCAAGTAAATATAAATCATGTGGTGGCACGAGTATAATTTAAGAATATTTTATTTAAAATATTATATTGTCTGCTTACGCTAGGGATTGACAATACAGTGACGTTATTACTTTCGATATAATATCCATAGCTATAAAAATAATTGAAATTTATTTGTGATTATGTGAATTAATATTTTTATAATAAAATCAGATACTCATTAAACCTGCATGTCTTTAAAATACTTAATACTAAAAGCAAGTATAAATTATTAACAATAGCAAGTAAAAAAAAAATAATAATAATTTTATCCTTCTTAAGATTTCCTTGGCAGCCAAGGTACATGGTGAGTAATCATCTATGAAATAAATGTGATATATTTTTTAAACGATTTATTATATTTTAAAAAATATATCACATTTATTTCATAGATGATTACTCATGCATACGCACATTACTTTTGGTATTTTGGTATCATTTCCAACCTGTCATTGTTTGTCTTGTACATTCTGAATCTATGGGTGGCGATATTACCGGTTGTAAAAGGTCGAGCAGGACAATGCCAGATCCACTAGTGATATATAAAAGCCACTTACGATCGTGGACTCCGGCAGATGGATGATGTGCGTCCTTATGTTGTCCATGTTATCGAACAGCGAGCGACGGACGTTTAAAAACACGTCGATGAAGAAGCGCTTCAGGTAGTCGCTCACCACTTCGTCCTCACTCTCGGTTATGTCCTCCTAAAGCGGTAAGAAACATGGATGAGTCGCGAGATTTATAGTGCACAATTTTTTTTATATATTGGTGCTAACATTTTAATTGACTCCTTCATTTAGTATTTTCTAATAAACACAATATATGTCGTGACATTCAAGTAAACATGGCAAGCGAACCGAAGATTTATCTATTGAACGATTTTAACCCAAAAAACAACGATCAATATTACTATGATGGAAAAGTATAATGACCCACGCTGATTTTCGCGATGAGTTACTCTTGATATCCAAACTGGCGAATAGACTAAAGTTACTTAAGTATTTTTTTTTATATGGATTTCAACATTTAACATTGATACATTCATATTTGTTGTGAACTGACGCAATAGTGTTTGTGATTCCTCATTATCCACTTTTAATTTAAATAATTTTTAATATATTTATAAATATTTTCCAGTACATATAAATCAACGATCGGTTTATTAATATTGACATATGCAGGAAAAAAATCGACTTGGAGTTCCGCGGTGAACTTAACAGCAACAAAATTAATAACATTTATGTTTCCTTTTTGCTATGTTATATATTTGTTGTACAATCTTTATATTTTAATATTTATATGCAAAATAAAAGTAACCTACTTGCATCTGTAACTACAAAAACAAATTTAGATAAGAGGCCGAGTTAGGCAATCCTCTAGCTAAGGCGCCCTTAATAAAGAATCCTAATGAGTCTTTGGTTAAACAAAACACACTCACTATGTATGCGGTAAATATCATCCTGAGTCCTCCATCGCCTTCTGCAGAGCAGCGCATTATCAGCGACAAAAAGTCGGTGAACAATCGCGCGAACATTGAGTAGAACCGCGCCGCGAACATCTCGCCGTTCGAGTCGGACATGACGGTCGCTATGATGGCCGGCATGCGCGAGCGTAGGAACGACCTGATCGACAACTGCACGTCGACTTCGAGACGCATCTCTGACAGCACCGGCTAGGGTATAACAAATGGTTTCTTTATGTGTGATTCAAATTAAAAGACTTATTGTATGGACTTCAATGTGTTTATTTTTGTTTTCAATGGTGCATGTGACTATTCTTCAGCCATATCACGTTATAGTGATTATAGTCGTGATGGTAATCCAACAGCTATACTTAAGACTGCACATAGTAAAATCCTTTACCGCATTTTATTAACTTTATGTCTTTTCAATAGCCAAATATAGTAATATTCATTCTTTGTCTAGAGACGTTTCCTAAGAAACACAAACGTGTAATGTTTTTACTTTTATCTAATCTGTCTCCGTAGCCTCATGGTTTAAGCTTTACTTTATAAACAAAAGGTCATGGGTTAGAATTTCACGTTTTAAAATATTATAAAAATGAAGGACAGGACTTATTTATTGGCAGTTTGGCCCCCGGACTGTAATTCCAGAAGGTCTTGGTGCAATAGACTAAATAATAATATAGTAGAAAGAGTATAATATACTAACAATTCTAGCAATGAAGTCGGCGTTGTCCGCCACCAGATAAGCGGCGATCGCTTCGTGCGCGTTGGACGAGTTCTCCGAGCCGGTGATGACGAGCAGGTGCTGCACGCAGGAGCGCAGCAGCGAGCGCACGGCCGTCAGCTCCACGGGCAGCACGGGCGGCTCGGGCGGCAGCGGCTGCAGCATGTCCCCCGAGAACAGGTGCCGCGCCTGCCAACGCGAACCGCGCAAATTAAGCAACGGTTTGAATTACATAACAGTTGCGCCGCGCCTGCGGGTCAATCGGGTCTAAACGGTATATCAATCATATGCAATGT
>DWHK01000927.1:0-12263 GCA_018247855.1 Graphium androcles
CCTCTATATCACTGACTTCCTCGCCAGACTCGACATCGGTGATGTAAGACGTAAGGGATGATGGACAAGTTGTAAAGAGACGGTACGTGCCACCGACCATTCCGGTGCCTTCCACCACCTCTTCAACTTCTAATTCTTGATCGGAGGCTTCCTGAAAGTTTAGAAATAAATCTTTAAATTAATTGTCATTTAAACCCTAATAAAAAATGACTATAAGAGTAATGTCTGTAAAAAAATAGAAAGTATGTATCATACTAGATACCAAGCATCTCAACTGATTTTTATTCAGTTCTTTAAAAAGTAAGTAGTAAGTTTTATTTAGTAAATTTGGAGACATCAAATAACAAATTCATTCAAATTTATTTATAAGTGGGTAAGTAGTTTAAATTGTCCATTTATTTGATAATTAATTTACTAATTACAATGTTATCACTCGATTTATTACAACAAAAAACATTTAAAGTGGTTTTCAATGTCCTACTTTACAGTAAAACAGTACAATTTTGACAACATATTACAAGTTAATTTTGTATGTTTAATACGATGCTTTATAAAAATATTATATAATGAAATATAGCTGTGATCATGAGAATCAAGTGAAGTAAACTAAGATTTATAAGAAATTACATATTCATAAAACAATTGATTTTTGTGCTTATGTTATAAAAAAGAATAACTATTTGATAATATTTTTACGGAATATTGATATAGTTAATAAAATACACCATAAGTCATAAGAAGACACGCAACCCTAAACTATCGTTTTAGTTTTACTACAAATTAAAAAAACATTGCTATAAGAGCATTATAGAGCTTATTATATTGCTGGAAATAGATTCTCGTCTATAATGGAGTTAACTGCAATCCTCCAGGGAAGATATTTTGTCATACAGTATACAATGGTTAAAATCTTATTAATAATAATCTTTCTTTGATGAATTAAAAATAAAAGGTATCAATGTGGTACTTGACACTCGGATAGAGGTTTTTTTATTGAATTAAAAAGTGCCAAAGCAGCAAGAGATGTTTCACTGATGTTATTGCACTGATGCGTGTAGACTTGTGTACTATAATATCTTCTTTGCAGTTTCGTTCAGCCGAATTTCGGTTAGGAGAACTTTATTTTTTTTTTATTTATAAAAGACTATAGGGGTACCTTCCATTCGGGAAAACATACCATTGCTGAGAGTTATAAAAATAACTTCTAAGTCAATCAAATTGATAATGGAGACAAGCGATATAAATCAGTTACATGATGATGCATGAAATACAGAAAATAAAAAGAGTCCAGGAAAAGATTGGAAGATTCCGACAAAAAATCTTGTAACCCAAAAAATGTTTTTTACACTACTTATTATAAAGAGGAAAGATTTGTATTTTTGTGTGTGTGTATGTTTGTAATGAGAATTCTTTCACCTACAGCTACTTGGAAAGCTACATTCATCCTGAATAACAGGCTATATAAATATAAAATAAAAATCTTATGTCCACCATTACTGATGAAGAGAGATCGGCAACGCAGTGATTCCCACCATGCGCATCCAGCAACCCCAAAAGCCAGGCATACTCTATTTTATACTGGCTTTATCATTTATCAGACTTATGCAAATATTTGACATTTTAAATTAAAGAACTTAACGGATTTTTTCACGGTTTATTTTTAAATTTTATCACCTGACCTGTCGAATACATTGCAGCATTCATGGTTACGAGTAGGACTAATGGTTTGACGTCCTGATGTCACTTGTTGATCCGGCCTAACTTCTCCTAAGCTTAGAAAATTAATTTTGGTCAGATCCACGCAGTATCTACTTATTGTGTCTTGAAGTCTTGCAGTGTTGTGCTAGGTGTGTGGGGTGGAGATAACTTTCCGGTCGAGCAGCCTTATAAGTTCAGCAAGAGTTGTATGTAAGATGCTATGTAATACTACTTGGAAAATGTCTACTGACCTGTTCTATAATGGTTTCTTCCTCCTCCACCTCCTCTTTGACTTCGGGGTCTATTTCCAAGTCCGCGTCGAGCTCCACGTCTGCGTCGGGGTCCGCGTCATCCTCCGCCTCCGTGTCGCTTGCGAAGCCGCTGTACTTCATCTCGCCACGCTCTAAAGCCTCGAGGCTGTCTGGAATGGAGAATCATATATTAATATTACAATACAACGCAAGTATATAAATACCTCCATAGCCGAGTGCAATAGGCCCTTTTTTAAAAATGGCGGTCGTGGGTTTTTAATTTTAAAGAAGACAGTGAAGTGGAGTGTTGTTTCTTGGGTTAGGGCAATACAGGCTGGTCATCCGATTGCCTGAATATTAGATGATCTTTGCGTCGAACGAGGGTATAAAATCAGTCCTGCGCCAAATTTCTTTCCGGTAGTGTCGTATATCCAACTAGGGTCGTAATGAGAATAAGGAAACGAAAAGTGCACCTGTGTTTGCGCTTACACTTGTGCACTATACTATTTTTAATCGATTTTAAGAAAAGGAGGAGGTTTCTCAATTTGACCGTATAATTTATTTTAAAGTGTGTTCGCGGATTTCTTCGTCGTTTATGAACAGATTTTGATTTTTTTTTTTGTTGGAAAGGAGATATCCTAAGTGTGTGGTCCCATAAAATCTTTTTAAAATCAAAATAACGGAAAAAATATGTCACAAAAGTACACTTCTAAGGTGTTTGAAGTCGGTTTTTGTAATTTTGTGTCAAACAATCTTGTACACGTAAGTGGTTGATCTCTGTAGATTGGACACCGTGACCGAAAGACGGTCAAGAAGAAAAAGTATACATACATTATAAATGGAGAAGTTTGCGAACCAATGAAGGTTTTATACGCAGAAACTACTACTACTACTACTAACTTAACCTACTACACGTAAGCTAAGATTTATGAAGGTACGTATAGTGAATGTAGGTTTTCGAACATAAACGAGCGTATTAAATATCTCTGAGCCATCAAACTAATGTCCGGCTTTTATCCGCATTTAGACTATTTTTTGTCAAGTAAAGCCTTGTTAATGGCTTTAGGTTAGGCTAATTTGCGAATTTACGGCCCCATTAAAGAATATTTTTTGTTTATTTTTATGTATATTTAACAGAGAGATGTAAACACAATACAATTATTTTTAATAATTAGTTTCCAGAACTTCGCACTTTCGTAACTTCAGTAAACTTCAATTTATTTAATTGTGACTAAGATACCCATATTATACGCAAATCCATTGTTTACTTAACGAAGCATGTATGAATCATCCAAAACATACGTAACATAATTGAAACGAAGAAGAAATTTCTGATAATTTGTATTACACATGTATAATATTTTATAGCTCTTATTTAAGTTAATTTTCCTTAATATATTTTAAAACATTCACCTGGATAAACCATTGCATTTTTGATAGCCTGCGGATCTTTTCTCGACCATTTCAGGACTTCCTCATCCATTTTTCCGACCTTTGACGGATTCATTGCCCATAGACAACCTGCAAAGACCAAATAAATTCAATTTTAGAATATACCAAAACTTTTATAGAGCGATTATAAATAATTGATGAATATTAACCTTTTCTCTGACTTCCGTTCGTCGATGGCTTCTCGATTTTTTCGAAACATTTATTCAAACTGAGATTGTGCCGCACCGAATTCTTCCATCCGTTCGGAGCCGTCTTAAAGTATGGGAAATGTTGACTGGAAAACAATTAAAACGGTTATTTATGTCCGTCTACACGACTATCGATAAAATTCATTAGAGAGCGGATTACGCACCACATAAAATTATAAATCTCGGACACGGGCAGACTGCCTGTTCGGGAGTTTTTTAATGCCATCGCTATTAAACACGAATAAGAGTAAGCGGGTTTAGGGAATTCTCCCACAGTGGCTTTATTGTTGGCATTAACGAATTTCGCTTGGCTGGTGTCGACTTTGAATGATCCGCTAACGGCCGTTTTTATAATTTGCCTATTGCCGCCCAACGACGAATTGTCTATAAGTATGGTGGCTTGATTTTTGTTGCCGTTCGCTAAAATTGTTCTAGATTGCTGCGCGTCCAGTATGTGTATATTGCCCGAGATTATTGTTTTCGTTCCAATCTGTTGTGCGACCTTCTGAGTGGTGTTCAATATGGAGCAGTTCTTGCTGTTTAGTTTGATCACTTCGGGCTGAGTGGTTTTGATGCGTACAGTCGGCGGTGTGCTCGATTGTGTCGTTTTCATTTTATTCGAGTCCACGTCTAAGTCTTTGAGCAGATCTTTTACGACGTTCTTGTCCTGTTTTCGCACGTATATCACCATTTGGGTCGCCTCCTCCATGGGTTTTTTGGTTTTCGACTCCTCGGGCTCCTGCACTTTGGCCACTTTTATTGCATTAGGCGAAAAGGTCAGGTGACTCTTCTCTTCTTTGGGACTCGCTAGCGATATTGTGTTGTTGGTATCATCGCCCACTGCCGAAGTGAGGAGTAGATTTGACGCTTCTTCTTTTACGATGTTTTTGACAGGAGTTTCGGCGAATGTGGATGGCATTACCGAGTTCGGATTGACCATAACCGCATTAGCCTCGGAGCCATATAGGTCTAAATTGTGAACGAAACTAGAAGAGTTATTGAGCCACGTGACAGAGTTGTCGGTGTCTATATCCAATAAAGGCGGAAGTTCGGAGAAATTTAAACCTAATGAGTCCTGAAAATAAAAAGAATCGATAAGTATATATTAAGCGAATATGCAGTATATCTCAATTCCTGTCTGCATTTCTACTTACTGGAAAATCTGTGATACTGCTTAGGTCTGTTGCTATTTCGTTTTTTATATCCATATCCAGCATATCCTGGAGTGAATCGGTTATGTACAGATCCATGTCTAAGCACGCCTGCAAATAGAATACAACATTTTTCGATTTATAAGATATAGTGTATAGGTCAATATAAATGTGTTTGTAAAGTAATACTTATTACATTAAAAAAAAGTCTGAAATGATTCGAAATTTCATATAAAATAGTACAAAAAAAAATCGGTATATCAATGAGTGTTTTTTTTATTATAGCGGGGCCAGGGTTATTGTGAATTCTTGACTTAATTAAGAAGTACAATTTAAATTGTTTTAAAGTTCGAACACTGTAATAGAGCATTACAATTTCGCATTATTCGCTGTCAAACATGTAATCGTCAAATTTATCCATACAAAGCGAACGGGGCAGCCACGGCACCGCGCAGCCGCTGTTTAGTATAGAAACCTGTTTCGCTCTTATGGTATGCGCTACCCTAGTTGAGAAAGAGATATAAGTAGTGCTTTTTCACTTACATAAATCGAGTGACCTAAATAGTATTTTGATAATCTAACGAGCTGCGCCAACCAGGACACTGTTTTTAAAAATAGTTACAAAACGTTTTAGTGTTTTTGTTTAGTGACAAAAATATTATTTTAGTTTTATATGTCCGTCGTTCGTTTTGAAAATCTTTTATAAGTTTTACAAAGATATCTGATACACTTTAATGAGAAGACCTATACCAAAAAATAATTTGTTATTGTGTGCCGACCCGAACGCTCCTACCTAGAAAAGTGGACAAAAAAGCTGGCAAGCAGACACCAGAGGCTTCCGAGATTCGGGACCATGTTTTTTGTCCATGCTTTAACCGTATGTCTATTATTAGACGTGTTCGACGGCTTCATACTTTCCATTACACTTATTAGGGTATTACTTTCATCTTCTTCCGATCGGATATAGAGCATGTTTGCTCTCACGTAGATTAAATAATGCTTTGTCAATAATACGTTGGCAATACTATATAGTAGTCTACGACTTTACTTATATTTTTTATTAAACGGTTAAATAGATATTTGTACGATAAAAATCAGTTTTTTATTTTTGTCGGCTTCTAAGCGGTGTACCAATGTGAAACATACAGAATACATACATAAACAGATTTTAAGTTAGTCATACAACTGTGAAAAATGCATCCAATTTCATGCAGTAGTTTTTGTGTGATGCGCTTACATACATACATACATACATACACAGATAAAAATTCAAAATAAAATATTGTTTTGCCTTCTTATGTTGTTATAAGTTGGCCTATATTTTTTTTATTATCTTCTGTGTTCCGACATCGGCAAGTTACAATTTAATTATATGTATAGATGATGTTTTTTTGTAGATAGTCCCGTTGTATATGTTATATTAAAATGACATGGTAAAAGAGTAAATGTAAATGAGACTATAATCTCACACAATCGGGATCGTCGGGCGGTAATATGATGTAACAGTTAATCCAATATGGCGGAAGTCGCAAGAATGTCGATTATATTTTTTATGTGACTCCACTTTTTTACTGAATCGAATAATTCGTCGTTAATATTTTAATTATATTATTAAATAGGTTTTATATATTTACAGTCGAAATATCTTAGAATATACGTCATTATTTTATTACATATTTTACGCATAATGGTGATCACAAGTTCGAAAGTGTTTTCAAATTTATATTTAACGTAGTCGGCTATTTTAAACGAATGCTAAGCGAGTGCAATGACATATATAAGCTAACACATGTGCCATGCTGAAGATAACCAATCACAACACAGGTAGTGATCAGTTTATCTATTTTATCACGCAATCGTTATCTCTTATTTACCAATTTCGCGCCGAATTGGGATTGTAAACAAAACGTTACGAAATATTTGGTAACGTATTTTCTTTACATAAATAAAGCTATGTTGTTCAATAATAAAATATTTTCGACGTAAGACGACGTAAACTTTAATAAATTAGCTTAATGTTTCTTTATATTACAACTTGTACGGTTCACAGGTACAAAAAGTTATTTAACAACGTTTAAATGACTGTGGAAGTTGTCAGACATGAAACAAAAAATTATTATCGTTAAAACCAACACTGTCGAGGAAAGGTTTCCGAAAGAGACGTTCAAGTACAGGGGTGGTAGAAAGGGATAGCAAGAGGAGATCGAAAACGGGTGAATCGACCCCTAATGATATTGCAGCCGGCTTTGCCTTTCAAGCGGGGTAGGTAGGCATTCACACTGTGAGAACGGCAAAAGGGATGGTTGCCCAATATTTTGTTATAAAATAGACGAATATCTCCTATCCCCGTTTATATAAGAGCGTAAACGATTGATTTTGAACATGGAATTTTTTTTAATATGTTACTAAGGCATATGATATACGGCCATTAACTATTTAAAAAAAAATGTTAAAGAGATTCTTTATTTTTTAAATAATGAACAAAATGTTAAGATGTTTAAATATAATAAACACAAGACACGTATGTATTCAAAGATATAGCTTTTTCTGGAATAGATTGAAATTTATAGCCAAGATTGAAATATTTCATAAAAGATACGAGGATGAACGAGGACGAAATGTCGTTCACCTTGTATTTGTATAGGTAATAACGTCATTGCACATTATTATTTAAATTGACATTATGTTAGTGTAACACGGGTTGAAAACATCCGTAGATTCGTCTTTTAAGCCGAGCCATGCTTCAAGAGGGCTATGAACTCATCATTCTTTATTATTTAGGGTTCTTTTTGTTTGTGAAAAGACAAAAAAAATATGTTTGTTCGTTGTAGCATTAATAATACCTCTAAAAGATAAGTTCTTTCAAAACTTCAGTTTGATATTATGTCACTATTGCGAATTTTGAATTTGAGTCTAATATGCTGGATCTTAGCAACGATAACACCTTTATGAACAGCGACTTATTATATCAGTCTGTTCTTCTATTTATGGCTTGTAGTCAGTCGAACGAAATTTTACTTTAGTTGACTAGAGATCTACGAAAACAAAATATCACGAATCGTTTATGTAGTAATCAATAAAACACGATTTTTTTAAATATAAAATCGTGATAACCAAATCTACAACACCCGCAAGGCGTGTGGCCATCAAGCTTTCAAGTTTCCTCCGTAGTTAGTTTTCAGCGTTGAAGTACCGAAGTAAGCAATGTGGTTCAGTAAGGTAACGTAAACAAGTGCGACTTTTCAGGTCGGCTCCATAAATTTTTAAATGTGATATTATCAGAATTGTAATATATTTTATACGGAACATGTTGTTTTATTATCTCATATATCCAGTTTGTGTTAATGTACGATAACGGATATAAATATAAGTAAGAAATAATAAGGTTTATTTTTATTTAGCATTACGTGATCGTAATATTACAATGTTGTGGCCTATAATAATAACCTTAACGAGAAATGTTAATTTTTTTTGTTTCTGAATCGCGAAGTTTTTCTTTTGGGGAGGTCCCATTTCGAACGGGATATTGGAAAGACGGTTGAAAATTAGGCGGTTCTGACAACATAAATATTGAAGCAAATAATGTTATCGAGATTTCCAATTGAACAAAGTGTTTTATAACTGTTGGTTGCAGGTACTTACAATGCGAACGTGTTTAACAAACATTATAAATTTAACCTAATTGTTCAAAATCCGTGTTCGCATAGGCTTACTCCGGTTTTGAACAGTAAGTGTGGCAGATAACTTATAAAATGTTGTTGTGGAAAATAATAACATTTCCGTCCGCGATGAGCCTATTTTTGTGATCGGTGGATAGAGGCGGGGAAGAGAGGAGTGAAGAGTGTGGGGGAGGGGGTTCGGCCGCCCGCGCCATCACGCCGTGTCCTCGAACCTGACCGCGCGCGATCGCCTTGAACTCAACGCGCTCGGCTCTTGAACAAATTACCTTATATCTTTTATGCCGACGGTCGACGGTCCACCGTGAAAAATTCCGCCCCGCAGCTCCAAATACGCTAGAGGAGTCGTACGCCAAATACATTTTAGTTTTCACCTACATTACATCTCTTTTACGTTAATTGACTTGTACGAAATCTCGAGCGTCGGTGTTCCAATTGAATTGAAATCAAAATTATAATGAAGTAGAGTATTCATAAACCACTTTCATTAGTAGAACGGGGTAACTTTAGCATTTTTATATTTAAATATTGCATATATTTTAAAAGGATATCGGGTCTGATAAAACATGCGCAAATCTAACTCACATGCTTCTCTACCCCATTTTATAATTAAGAACACTAAAGTAATATTTTATATAAAATACTTTGTTAATTTTAAAGCGCGAAAACTACTTGTACAGACTTTCCACAGTGCGCGCGCATCGCCACAAAATAGGAGGGGTTCTGTATTGATTGAATGTGTGGCGCAGTCACTCCCCTCGTAATACAGGCGTCTACTTTCCTGTTTCCAACAGAGGGAGGGAAATAGAAATATTTTACGCAAACTTTCATCCTGTACCTTGTTACCGGCGTCTAGACGACACAATTTCGAGAATTAAATCGAGATAATCAATTATGTCATCATATTATAATGCCACTCTCATATAAGCATACAGCATAAAGAAAATAATAAAAAAAAAATATTTTATCAATAAAGAACAGGCGCTAATCATAAAATAGGATCCGTACAAATCATATGAAAGAGGTCAATGCCC
Source organism: Graphium androcles (assembly GCA_018247855.1). Taxonomy (NCBI): domain Eukaryota; kingdom Metazoa; phylum Arthropoda; class Insecta; order Lepidoptera; family Papilionidae; genus Graphium; species Graphium androcles. The sequence goes on from DWHK01000927.1 coordinate 9,452, forward strand.
TAGGTGTTAAAATACTGACTCAACCTTGCGAAAATAGATAATAATTTTAACAAATGTTATTTAATAGATTCAACGTGATGACTTCGCAGACAGGTAAAAGAATAATATTAATGGACGTATTCATAAAGTCGGAAAGCAATAAAATTGTAATTTAAAAAAAGTTTGTGCCACAAAATAGTAGGTATTTTAGTATACGGATACAGAAAATTTAATCGTCTTTTTTGAATTGACTATTAGTCAACTTCATTTAAGCATTGAATTCAGATCATTAATGTGGCCCCAAAATGATTATTGTAATATAATAAACTATTATAAAATGTATCAGGGCTAATATCGTTATTGTAAAAAGCAAAATTAATATTTATCTGAAATGTAGGGGTTTTATATCAATATTTGAAGACTACACTAACAAAAGTATTATTATTTATATTAAGTTTAGGCTGTAAGGAAGAGCAGCGGCTGTTGAGTAAAATACAGGTGTGTGTGAAATGCATTCCTTTACTATAAGAACTACTACACATTCACAGAAACGCACACCTTGACGGGTTGCAGCCACCCGTCCCTTTTCGTTAGTTGCACTTTTCAAAGAATACACAGTGCAACAGTACAATTTCTATAAAAGAGACGAGTCCCATAAATCTTCATTATTTCATGAACTGACATTATGTGAATGACATGACTTTATGTACCGAGTGGCGGTGGCTTAAATCAATTGACCGTAACATATTTTATATTAATTCCAATATAACAATAAGTTAAAATTTTGCTTTAGATGACATAAAACTCCAGTAATCGGCATATTTACATAATCTATGTATATTAATACATAAAGCGAATTCCATGTTCTTCTTCGTTATAACGTTGCTAGAATGGTGATTTTGAATGAAGATTTTATATAGTCAAATACAATGCCAAAATAACATAAAACTTCGAGGTGGAAGTATCAATTTTCTATTATATCTACGGCTAAATACAATAAGAAGAAATTATGAGGTGTTTTCCCTATCTGCACTATGCACTCTTCTGCTCTATAACCCACACATGTGTAGAATTATCGTGCAGCAAAACACAGACGCAATGTGCACTCATTGTTAAACGTTTTGAAATTCTTGTTCAGAACCAGCCGTGGGAACAAAATTACTTCGTCGTATACTAATACCATTCGCCGTTCAAGAATGTAATCTTTATATTTTAAACCAAACTTTGTGTAACAAATAACATAAATTTTCACAGTAAAGTTTGGCTCCCTATAATATTTACAAATCGAAAGAATGTAAACATAGGTACATATATCTATCTACGATCCAACACACTACTCACAACCGTTTGTAAGTTCATTGACGGGGAATTGGCGCCGTTTTTAACCGTTACGGATGTACATAAAAATAGATAGTATTATTTTATTAGTTACGTAAATAAAGTCATTAAGTAAAAATGAAGAAAGATAATTTAATAGGTCTTGCGAGTCGCCAAAATAAACAAAATTGGATAAAACACTAATAATAATAATTCACATGCTGTCTCGTTCTATCACTGTGATAGTCTGCAGTAAGGAAACGAGATATTTTTTTAATGATTTTTATCCGTTATATATCTACACACCTCGTGTCAATTACTGCTTTTAATTCATTTTTATGATTACAAAACTTGACAGTTTTTCGAAAGAATAATTTAACGTCATCTTTTTTTACTGAATGCGGTATGATGAACATAATAAAAGTGTACTATTAGGTACTTAATGAACTGGAATAATTTCCCGCCACTGGCTTATTTCTCACAACAACAATAACATAGTTTATCTTTTGAAGAACAGATATAATCAAACGATAAGAATATCATAGCTTTTTTCAATAGTCTTAAAATTATTGAATGACATTAAAAAGAGCGGGACACAGCTCCATTGGACTTTCCCACTAACAATATAGCTCGTTTCAATGAAAAACAACGTTTTTGCAACTAAAATATTACTTACCGAATATTTATTCACATAAATATCCTTATGCTCAACCGAATAATCCCAAATTTCACACATTTACGTTTTTACCGTCATGAAATTGACAAATATAACACCACTCACTCCATAGACTACAATATGTTTTACTATTATGCGAAAAGGTACACAAAGAATGGGGTCCTTTTCTATTGGCTGTTTGAAACCACGTGACCAAACGCCAATACAAGCTATTGGTTGTTAGCGAGCATTGAATTGACGTCACTAGTCAAATGAGGTTTTATTATATTTATTACAAAAAAATTTACTATTATTGCAAAATTAATTCATCAAAAATTAAATATTGACAATTTTTGGATTAAAATATACTTTCTATGTATGAATAAAATACTTACATCACCACTTACCCATTCCGTGAGTCGGCCATTCTCAACAATATGGCGGTTTGTTTACACCGGTATGATAAGGCGGGAAGTATTTATAGAGTGTATGACCGCCGAAACAAATGAATAGCAACTTAAAACTAAGCGTTTTCTTTTAAAAAATAACTTTATTGAATGTTTTAAAATAATTATCAATTGTTTATTAAGTTATCGCAGAAAACACGACACATGGGCGATACCATTTTTTATCACTCATTACCGCCATCTAGTGAACCTCAATGAAAATCGACTTATGGCGGGAAAAATGAACAGTAATATATTTTTTTTTCATTTTTAAGATTAAATTACATAGAAAGAACCCTTATGAAATAAATTAGACAAAGGAATTTATGAAATATCTAAGTAATAAAAACAAAAAAAAAAAAAAAAAAAAAAAAAAATTAAAAAACAAAAATTAAAAAAAAACAAAAAAAAAAAA
>DWHK01000928.1:0-12258 GCA_018247855.1 Graphium androcles
TTAAGGATTTGATGGGGAAAGGAGTGGAAAAGAAAAGGGTAGGAATGGCCATCCGGCAACCGCAAGAGCCATACATAATTTAATTTATGCTGGCTCTGTGAACGGTGGTGGTACCTCCCCGGCGAGCCTGGCCGTAGAAGTGCAGCAGAAGCTGTATGAAGGATGTTATGCTCTACCACCTCGACATAATAACTAAAAACAAACCTATTGTTTAAGGGTCCCTTAATTAACAATTGGATCCTTAAGAAGTCATAAAAACTAATAAATGGACCGTTATTAGTTATAAAATATCTGGTGCAATCAAATTTGTCATTTAAACATGTTTATATTTATTCATAACTTGGCTACTTTCGCTCGTTGTGTACACATCCAGTGTTTTGATATTGTGACATTTAGTGATATTTTGGCAATATGCCAAAAATAAATAAACTTACTTTAGAGAAACGTGTGCTAATTTAACTTTTGCACGAGGAAAGGAAATAAAAAGTGGATATTTCAAAAACTGTGAAACGTTCGCGCCAATCTGTGCAATATGCTATCTACTACCGGATAACATAATAATAGATCAGATAATAAGCGGACACAAACATATCACTATAGACGGATGAGGATCGGAAGTTAATCAGAGAATCGTTATAAAATAGGAAAAAAACTTCTTCAACTCTCGCTGCTGAGTGATCATTACAAATTAATAGACCAATTTCTAATAGAACAATCCTAGAAGACTTCAGGAAGCTGGTTTGAAAGGCTGCAAAGCCAGGAAGAAACTCTGGCTCTCCTATATCAATAAAAAGCCTCAGAACAAAATGGACCCTAAAATACCAAAGTTACACTGAAGGAGATTGGTTAATTGTCGTGTGGTCCGACGAATCAACCTCTGAGGTTAGTAAGTCGACTAAATCACCTTATAGTCATAAACAAAATGATTTAAAAATAAAATGCATTGCTAAAAACATTTTAATTTGACTAAACCTCAACTTTTTTTTATTTCAGATTTGTGATATATCCGATGTTACTTTATTACGGTACAAAGTCAGGCACCACACTATAAACACTAAAGAAGAGCTAAACTTCCACCAGCGACAAGAATGGAACGCAATATGTCCTGAAGACTGTAGAAAGCTGTTAGCTCTCTCCCGAAACAATTTTCTGCAGTAATTAAGGCAAAGGTAATGATACTAATAATGTAAGAATATCACGGGTGCTCAATACTTTTGGCCAAGGCCACAACATCAGTCAATTGAGTACATAAATTGTGTATATTTAAAGAATAGAATACCGTATAAAATAGTCCTAATTACAAATATAAATGTAAAAATGCAAGGCATCGTTTATATAGAGGCAAACACACTGAAACTGAAACACGACTCTCTGGGACACTTACTGTTTAATGTCATCAATTATACGGGCTATGTAGGGATTCGGTCGCTCACTGATGTTTACTTGTCATCTTACGTGCAGCGTTGTTTGTTTACCCAGCTCACATTAGGCTAGTTTGAACTGTTTACGCGTCCACTGTAATTCTTCTAATGAACAATATGTTACGGTTACGGTTTAAATTGCAATGGATAAAATTAGACTTATTGTCAATTTGACTAGTTATAGAAATAGACATGACATAAAAAGTATGCGTCGATGCGTGAACGGTGTTGGCTGCTTATTTATTTAGTTTTCATCGAACGTTGTGTCTAGTTGTTATTATTTATCGAAGTCTAATTCGAATACAATTTTAATTAAGATAATAACAAGATACAACAAAATGATCAATGCTATATTAAACATTATTTTTACACCTAACAATATTACCGGCCAATTTAACAATATTGTTATTTATTTATTTACAAACTTTATTCAACTTACTGTACCTACTAGTAAAGAAACTTTAAGTTTATATTTCCAACTTGTATTTCTTTTCTACTTCGCAAGCATTCCCATATTTAATTTACAGCTTAATTATTTTATTATGCACAAAACTTGGAAATGTGAGTTGTTAATGTTTCAACTGAAAATATATTACAAACTTTGTGCCGGAACTTCTCGAGGGACGAATAAACTGACTTTTTCATACTTCATTTATCTCTTACAGTCCCCAATTTTGTCGGCAATTTCTGTCTATTTTAATATAATAAAGCTGATGATTTTTTTGTTGGTTTGTTTATATGGCGATAAAGTGGTAGAGCATAACACCCTCCATTCAGCTTTTGCTACAATTATAAGGCCACTCACCCGGGGAGATGCCACTATACAAAAAAAGCTATCATAAAATAAAGTAGACTTTTGGGGTTGCCTAACCAATCGTATCCAATGAACGTATTCTATGCAATTTCTAAGGCTGGCAACGCACACGCAACTCTTCTGATGTTGTGTGTGGCCATGGGCGACGGGATCACTTAATATCAGATGAACTGTCTGCTCGTTTGCCAACCTTTCCCTATAAAAAATGTTAGTATGTGGGTATTACAAGTTTCGAATCTGGGGTGGGTAGAATTGAAGAAATTTCTTCGCCCTCTTGAATGGAATTGCTTATTGATCGTTTTAGTCTCATCGAATAAACAGTAACAACCGTTTTGAATAAAACGATGGCGTCTTATGCTTTCTACATTGAAACGAGTTTGATGACACTGGAGCGCAGTGCATTTATGGTGCACTTAATCACACAATGGTAGAAGAGTGTCGGTCTCTTACAGATATATTAATATTATTACCTTATACTAAACAGCTTAAAACATAACGGCACGCGAATCGATGAACGCCGGCTGAACGCACGAAAAAACATGACTCATTGTCACGTTCCGCCTGAGCCGAGCGTGCAAGCGAGAACGCGGAACAAGCGATAGAGAGCTTATGACGTTATCACGTAAAATTATCGTCCGTAAACTGACTTTTCAGACAACCAATTTTAGATACAAGTTGTGCTTCCATAGATAAGCGCGTTCAGAATTTTAGTGACAAATTATTTGAAGAAAAAGTCTTTTAACAGATGTAAATGATATATAGGTGTCATACACTTACGCAATTGTAATTTATTTATATTACTAACAGACCAGAAAAGGAGTGGGAATTTTTTATATTACTAACAGACCAGAAAGGGAAATGGGCAGGAGTGAGTAAAAGAGAAAGATATGTCCATACGGTTTAACAAATGACAGAACAGAAAAGCTGTCACGTGTGGATACCCACGGCATCTGAAAAGTTGCGAGTACGTTGCCAGCTTTAGGTATTAGATAGAATAAGTCATTGGGAAGCGAACGGATAAATAACTCTTTTATAGTTAACTGTTACTTTCATACAAAAGTCTTATATTATTTATGATATTTTATTGTATACAATAATATTTGAATCTGTTAATTTATGTGTTATTGTATAATAGTTTCATAAAGCAACACAGAGACTTCTTTCTGAGTTATATGATATTCTGAGGGAGAACACTCACCATGCAGGGACACTGGCGGAAAAAATGGACATTATATTATCGTGCAAGCCTACCCTCGTAACCTATATAAACGATTTGAAAGGAAAAGAAGAGGAAAAACTAGGGTCAGTTAGACTTAATTTCATGCTGGCTTTGAGTATGGGACGGTGTTAGGGGGCGCCCATTTATTACGTGAGGCATTTTTGGCGAATTTATTGGAACCAACATGTCATATGATTTTTAGCAAAATCATCAGCTCCTTCAACCTCGCTCTGATTTAACCACTCTAAGCCGTTAGCGCTTGCGCACGCGAAGCTTAGCAGCTCGCCTTGTGATAATCCATGAGGTTTGCACTTTGCGTGTGCACGCTTCATCACTTCTTTGTCTTATAGACGTGTCTTTTGATGTATGCATTATAATAATCTTGATAACTCATTTTAATAGAGTTTCCCACCGTAAACAAAACAAGTCGGAACTTGCCCGTGCGTCGCTGCCACTCAGCTCGTACACTGCGACGTTCGTCGAATCGCCCGTTGGGCAGACGATGGCGCATAAACAAACAAAGAGCCACTTTGCAACTTTGCGGCAGTCTCAAAACCACGATAAATATTATTGTGCAAGATTTGGCCATATTTTCGCGACGGGACATATTTTACTACATTTAACACAATTTTCTCACGGTTTTACTCTGTTTCTTAGGGAAAAAGAATACGTGATATCCGTCGAGACCACCCTCTCCCCAAAAATTAGATGAAATTAGACTTTTACGCGTCATGTAAATAATGGAGGCCCACTAATCTCCGACGGTGCAGAGGTTAAAAAACCTCTCAACCGGTGGAGCCAAAGCTGTATATAAAACACTCTACCTTCTGGCATAGTGTGTTTATAATTGAAACAGTAATGCGTGCAAAAGTCATGGACAAGCGAAAAAAAGAACATCCTTCACATTCCTAAATTTTTGTTCTACGAATGGATACGCAGATACACGCACAAAGGTATACTTGGGCCGGCCATACATTTACCTTTATCTGAAAATAATATTTTTATTTCCCATTTTACTAGTTCCCTTAAAACAAGTGTAGCTGTTTCTCACATTCACCTGAGTGAATATGAGATTCTTTAGATGAATATCAACTTTTTTCACCTGCAACCTAATTTTATCGTAATAGCTTATTTCTTTTTTTTCATCATAAACTCACGTGAAAAGCATTTAAATCAGATAGTAATATCAGAAATGTTTTGATGTAAATATATGGAAGAAAAATTGTTTTTTTTACATCTATTACCTTATTACTTTTTACTCTGTGTCCGTTTTTATTCTGCCTCATAATGCAGACACATAAATTTATGGATCGTTTTATTATACGTTAACAAAATCACTGAGCTAACAATTGATAAACGTTATGATGGAAAACAATTTTAACTTTTACTACTATCCACAGGAAATCTCTAACTCTAAGTGAATAAGCTTTTAGCACTCGGGGCAGCGAATAGTTTCCTCGGTATGTTAGCTTTGCTCTCGACCCATAATAAGTTTTCAGTTGTTAGTGTTTATTCGGTTAGACTAAAAGGATTTGACAATACCTAATATTCACGTTGAACTGATATTAACCAGTTGCAAAGCATTCTCTAGTTTTAATATGATAAATATTTTTTACGAAAAAACTATATTTTGTGAAAAATATGAGGACACTAAATGTTGATGGTGAATTGAAAATCGTAAGGATGCAGTATACCCTTACACTACTTAACGTTAGTGAAAGCCAAGCGTAAATCTCCTAACAAACGTCATTCAAGCGTTTACTACAAGATTATTACTTGAAACAGACTCTTAGCAACTGTATAGTAACCAACTTATTTACAATAGTATTTATAGAAATGTGTAATTGCGTATGTGTGCTCTATGTATAAGAATAAATGTTATTGCTAGGACATGACGCTATAGCTAAGTACTAAAACGTTTGTAAACATGTAAACATTTTACCTGTTTTAATTTAAAAATATATAGATAGGTAAGGCCTGCTCCTTGAAGCTGAACTTAATTTAATTATTAATGTTTAATTGTTAAAATGTGTCAATATAGCATCCATTTTATTAATGAAATATGTTGCATTAATTAACATAAAAGTAATTGTACCGACGTGTTATATTATTGAAATGCCGCTGATCAAAAAAGTGCTTTCTATCCAACAGAATTCTAAACTCAGTTCATTTTTATCAGATTTCAGCTGATCATGTATTATGATGACTTTATATTACTCAATAACCGCCTATATATTTGCCGCAATTCTGGGAAAAACCTGCTCTGACCATGGCGTTTAGTACATTAAACGCAGCCCACGTACAGATTGGGCGATGGATGATTTGGTTTCAGGACTTTTTAATGACTTAATCAATAATATATATAGTATTATTTTTATTATACGAGTAGTCATTTACTCAGCTCATGGTTCTATCCGTTTCAAATTTCTCTCTGTACAAATATATTTTATTCAGAGAGCTCTTCGAGAAAACGAAAGACAATAAGACAAGTCATTACTATATTTTATACAGTTCTGACAACACAACTAAACTAACAAAATAAAGTGCATTGTAGTACAGGTAAGTATACTACGGTACTTTAATTGTGTTATTTTTAACTCTCAAAAAGGATTTAAAAAGAGTAATTTATAATCATGCATTTTTGGAAAATTAAATTTACCCTATTAGCCCCTACCAGGTAAAAGGATAAGTTTATTACATTTTATGTCTGTTTATGATTTAAAATATTCTATATAAAATGTATATATTCATCCTACGTTTTAATTATAAAATACGAGTGATTTCTTAAATTGAAAAAGAAAAAAGTCGACCATAGTAAAATTAAAAATGTATAAAATACGTTGTCTTTACAAATACAAACACTGAAGCGCAGATTATTTCCGTGGCACCTAACCACATAATGCCTTCAATTATACGAGCTGTATAGGGGCTTCACTCACTCACTTATATTTACTTGTCATCTATGCACGTGCAATGCAGTTTGTCTATCCAAGTATAGATTATGCCACTTCCAGCCATGCCTATTTTTGTATCCAGTGTTATATACGAGCAATGGTTTATTCTTTCCAATGTATTTATCTGTATAATAATACCTATTTATTGCAATTTTATCCTCTTTTTAATTTATTTCTTGGTTCCTAAGAACCGTAGCATTATATCAAATACTGAGTTATTTAATATTATACTACGACTCTCTCGACAACCAGAAAGGTTTAAAGATTTTTGTAAAAGTTGGACCAATAATTTTAAAAAGTAGATTAGAGTGTTCGAAGGTTTTTGTTTAAACACAAACTAAGAATCTAACTTTATTCTATACCTGATCTTACATTATTTCAATGTTTATTGTAATTAATTCGTAATTCGTAACGAATAACGTTTATTGCTTATAACCTTATAAAGGTTTTAAAGATTATGTGGCAAGTGTATATGTAATATATACTACATGTGTAATGTGCGTACAATATATGATTTTGAAAAGTAAAAACTGAACGATGAAATATAAATAAAAAAAAAAAAAACTTATACATCATGAACTTTGAGGTTTTCGTTTATTGAGTGAACTCTCCGCAAACATTTTAATAATAATAACAGTACCGAGGTAGAGCAAACTATAGTTATGTTACCCGTTTCTACGGTGTAACATAACTATAATCATCTCAAATCCGTTGAAAATATTATGGTCATAGAACCTGAATGGTGAAAAGTAAAATTATTACTTAAGGCGAGATTCCTCAAGAATGTCGATATGCTAAATGATTTTATTCTGAATCTCCGTGGAATGAAAATAGAATAAAAGAATTATATGTTATTTTTGAGATGATTGTATCACATGAATTTGCTCGATAGAAAAAAATGCTAAACATACTCGCATATCTATTTCTTATTTTAAAACTAATTTTATTTTAATCTTACGTATTTCAATAAACATGTAAAAAATTAGAACAAAAAAGTTGTGGCATATGTCTATATGTCGATCGTCAATGTTCACTTTATAAAATATAAAGTTTTTATACCCAAAATCGACGAAATCTAGAACAATTTACTCCCAGTCCCCACCTGCCACGAATATTTAGTCTAGCAGATATTTATTTCGCAGCGGTTAGGATTATTATTGTTTGGGCATAGAGAGTAAGGAAATCAAAAGAAATCATTGTAACTGGGTCTTCACAGACTAAATAATAAGAAATTATGTCACCTAAAAATTAATATTTTATAACTTTATTTGTGATATTTAAAGGAAATTCAAAATTTTGGTTACGATATTAGTACGGACAGTGCGGGGTGTAAAGCGTCGCCTTAAAGATATACCTATATTGTTTTACAATATTTTTATATCTTGAATCATATAAAAATTTTAAGCTCCTGTCCAAAGCCATGCAGTTCCGGGAGCATGTATGCTAAGCTCTTCACCCGACTATTTGCCAAAAGCAGAATCTCTATGGGGCACTATCCGCAATGAAATTCCATGCATAAATAGGCAAATACAAAATCAGACCAGTTTCAGTATCATTTCTTATTTTATTTTTATTTAATCGACATTTACAGGCTTTTGTGTTATTTATGAATAAAATGAAAACAGCATTTTTTATCAACTCTCAGAACACTCCTCAATTCTAGAGGTCGACTGAAGACTATATTTAAGTTTATTATAAGGTCAGTAAAGGATTATTATTATTGATATTACTTATGTTATTTAATTTTTTTTTCATTATTATTGCACCTACCATAATTTATCTCCACGCTCCGGGTTGACTGGGAGAGAATGCCTCTAGGCATTAAATCTGCCCTTTGTAATCCTTATTTAACGTAATACAAAAAAAAATTAATTAACTACTTTTAAACCATAAATGTGCAACTGTCTTCATTATAATCAGGTAAATCATTTGCTTAGTTAATTGCACCTTTCGTAAAAACAAAAATAAAGGACGTACGCATAAAAGAGAAGACCTCAACATGGGCATTTTTTAATTAATTATTTCCTCTTATGGAGAGCGGACGAGAGTTATGCGCCTTTATTGAATTTGTAACTTCAAGGTGCAGTAGAACTAAAAAAAATTTAAGTTAAAAGTTTAATACAATAACTCATTCTTAATTATATGGATAATATTACAATGAAATCTGTTATTTTCTAAGTCGAAGTCAAAACTCGTTGATTCAATATAATCTATATTAGCAAGCTCTTATTGAATGTCAAAAATATACTATTAGTTCACAAACCCAGACCATCTCAGAGAAGAACCGACAAGAAATTTTGCATGTTTGACTTTGAGTAGGTTCTTTCCGCGCTATACATAAATACATTATTTACCTGGTCTTCACAAGTCTTGATTGTAGCAAGAAACTTCAAAAATACAATATGCAAACATTTTAACCTTCTCCACATATTACATATAACTTACCTGGCAAAAATATAATATATTTTGTATTGTTTTAAATGCAAATAACCTAAGTGTTGTGTTTTCTTGACATTTGTAGCATAGTTTCATTTCAATATAACGAGTTCTTGACAAACGCTCTCAAAGCAGTCGAGGCAACCGCAGTATGTGGCACTGACTTTTTATTCACCACGCGGATCAAAATAAAAGAGATATGTCAGTCTTTACGGTAAGCGTTTATCATAAGAATTTAATCCATATTTTTGTTAAAATAAAACCATATTAGTAACTGACCTATGTTTATTAAGCTCAATAGCTTATCTTTTGATCTTGATTACATATTTAGGTTTTTTTCTTACTAAACTCGGCTTATATAGACAGGGTTAACTTCCAAAATTATTTTGAATATTTTTCTCTAAAAATTTCAATCAATTACAGAATGTGTCATCAGAAGGACATTTAAAAAGGATTCCACATTGTTGGCGTATCGCAAACCGATATAGTTTGTTCACATTTCCGTTACATACATAAAGCCTTTCATCAAAAAATTAAATGCAAGTTGCTCTTGAAATTTCGAATGCTTATTATATTGCAACGGTGGATGTCAGACATCAAAGCATGTGAGTTGCTAAAGTTTATATGAGGCATAAGGGCAGAATGTTCAAATTACAGATTAATAAAAATTCAAGATCTAATTTCAACTACTTGCGTGGAACCTTATAATATGAAACATTAAGGATGTTTTTATTTTATTTCAAAGGCTAAAACACACCTGATCCTAGGTTGCACTACCCTGTACATACAATGCTGGTAATTGAATTGAAAGTCTGCAACTACTTGAAATATTTCATAAATCTTTGAAATTATTTGCAACCAGGCCATATTTAATACTATTGTTTTTGAAAACCATTGAGACAGTAATTCGAATTATTTCCGTGTAAATTCTATTTAACTTAAATATTCCTTGGACACAAATGGGTAGTATGATTTTTGTGACGGCCGATTATACCCTATACTGTTTCATCAATTTTAGTGCATAAATTAAACAATAATAATGACATCTTTATACCTTAATGATATTATTGCTCTTATACTGCTTTCAGTATTTCATTTTGAAATAAACTACAAAATCGTCAGTAGTGTGAGGATTAACCGTAGATGGATTACCTTATCTTTAATCATAATCTTTGACATGATGTGGAAAAATCTCATCTGGTCCCTCTATTTTAATTTATCCTTATAAAAGTGTAGTGCAAAAGATATTCAATTTGGCCTTACAATAACCAAATGAGCCCTAGCAGTATTTTTAACTAATAAAATGACACACTTGTTGAAGCTTCAGATTATTTTTAAAAACAAATGTATAATTATATACTCTGATAAATAATTCGGTGCGTGATATTTCTATTAACCATTGTTTTCATTTTCGGACCGATTAATCTTTAGCCTGTGATTTATCTGATGTCAATTGCAGCCACGGAACACCGCATTATCAGGGTCTGAATTTTCCCTTGGCATGCTTCCAAAATGTACAATTCGTAATGTGAGGCTAACCAAATTAATTTAATATTAGTTTACAATACTCATATAACTTTCAGAATTCATGTTTGGGACAGTGTAATTAGCAGGTTGTTTTTTCATTCAATGTTTGTATCTGTTTAATCATACAATCTCCGATAAAAGGACTAATTGAGTCCGTTTTATCGAAGATTGAAGTCTATTTCTTCCCCATTTCATATAATAATCAATAATAATTATATAAATCTTAAATCCTATAAAATTGTCAATCCACTATATTGATTTTTGTATTTGTTCTCATATTAATATTTTACTCTCTGTCTCTCTCTCTCCCTCTTTTCAAAAAAAAAATATTTATTGATTATAAATAAAAGAAATTTTAAGATATTTCGATTCCCAACATCTCTAAAACTTAGGAACAAGTTAAAAGTAAAAGTACTAATTTTGTATTAAAATACTATCCTTTAGAATTTGAGAATAAATAGTACTTAGTTATAATTTCTGATGGTGTAAAAGTTATATATAATATTGTTAAAAATTTGCGAAAGAGTTATGCGTGACAAATAACGTTAATTTATTTCTTGTAATTGCGAGTAATATTTTAATAACTAACTAAATGATAACTACTTAACCGAACATGATGAATTTTACAAGATGAAATTTATTTTTGAGTACTGTTACTGACAAACGGAAAAAATACTTCTAGACAGCCGTCAGTCAACAGTATATGATCATCATCAGCCATATGATGTAATGAAAGAAATTTTATTTGAAAAGTAAAGCTGCTAAAAGCTACATTGTGGTGAATTTTTATAAAAGTCTCATAACTGGAGCAATCTAAAATTGCTTTAAGTAATTATAAATTATATTTTAATATTATTAAAATAAAATTTCATATTAAAAAACCGTAAAAGTCAATCGGGTAAAAATATCGCTCGTTTTCTTACATTGTACGTAAATAAACGGTAGAGCATAACATACATTTTACATTCGAGGTGGTAGAGCATAACATAAGGATGTTATGCTCTATATATATGCATATATATGCATACAGCTTTTGCTGCACATCTACGGCCGCGCTCGCCCGGGGAGTTACCACCGCCCTTCACAGAGCCAGCATAAAATAAAGTATACACGGCTCTTGGGGTTGCTGGATGGCCGTTCCTACCTTGTGTTGCTTTTTCTTAGTTGGGTTGAGACAATAGAGGACTGATCACCCGATTGCCTGATAGAAGATATATATTGTAATGTCCGTTAATAAACGTCGTACCTATGACTTCAACGAGTATCGAGGACGATTCATTCAGTGATACTTTCCACTTCGCTGATCATAACAACCTGGTCTTAATAAGGTCAGGTTATTACCTGTCTCGTCTAGTCTACAAAATGCGTTTTATTTTTCACGTTAAACACGAAATGCATTTAAATTTGTTTGTAGAGACAACATTGTGAAAGGATGTTATGCTTTACCACCTATCATACGTAAATGTGCTTTACTCTGACATAATCACTTTTTTATTGTCAATTTTTTTTCCACGTACTCAAGAATACATATACATACATATATATACATATACATACTTACATATATTCCACAGGTGATTTGCGAAGATGTTGTAACAAAGATACATGATACTGGTTCGGCGCTACCAGCAGCTTAAAACAATTCTGAAATATCTCACTACGCAGTAGCGGCTTCTCTATAGATTGGACGAAAAATAAATATTTTTATTTATTTTATGATGTAGCAAAGTTTTCTAGTTTGCACCTATTTCTATGAAAACAAATTTGTGCACATTAAAAATGTTCACATATTAAATGCTAAAGTGCGATGCATAGTTGAAGCATATGTTTATGAAGAAATATTGTCGAATTATTTCTTCATAAAAATATACTACAACTGTCTGTTTC
>DWHK01000929.1:0-12257 GCA_018247855.1 Graphium androcles
TGTAATGTATGTTTGTAAAACGCCCTTGTAACACAAGTCTAGAGCTTATAATAAGGGCAGCGTTTTTAAAAAAGAAAAAAAAAACAATAAAAACTTTACAATTTGATACACATGGTGATAAAACTTCTATCTTAATAATATACATGCAAAAGTGAGTGTGTTCATTTGTAACGCTTTAGTTTTATTTTTCTCCCCATCATGGGCTTTCCATAAATCATGACACGCAAATTTCATGACTTTCGGATCCCTACCCCCTCTTTGTCACAGGTTCATTTGTGTTACCACTTATCCCTTGAAAAATAGAATGTCAGGAGAATAATCTACATATAACAAGACTTGCTTAAAATCTTTGAAATTAAGCGGCGCCACCTTACCGTAGGTATGAATTTCACAGGAAGCGACGTCATTATTGAAGACCGGTAAATCCGGTCTCTAAAAATGACTACTTTATAACTGCATCTTCATTTCATTCCCCTAGACTATTTCAACCAACCTGAAGCCAGTTTTTTGTTTATCGTAAATCATAAGATTATATCGCGGTACTTCTCCAGTTAACAATCACTAAAGTGCATCAACGTTCATTGGTTTCGTGCTGGCCATTTTTCAGTGGTTCGGCATGAAACCTCACGGATGGTGGGCGTGACTCAACAATGTTGTGTGTCTTTTTTCGTAATAAATATTGGTCGTTATGTAATAATTCTGCAATAGTAATGTTAAAATACTTTCAGAACGTGGATTGACGGGTTAGTTACCAAAATAATTGCTTTTTTATCTCGATTCTGTTTGCTTTTCTCAGGACTCATAAGGACGGGACAGTAATTGCCTAACAAGGTCCAGGTTGTTTTCTCCAAATAAGGAACAAAGTTTTAAAGTAGAAATGATCAGTTATTTAATGACTTATATAAGTGTAATAAGCCCCAAGCTGGCCTAACACGGCGAAGGTTGAAGAATCACATAAAATCTGGAAGAGTGTGAATATACGTAAATATTTATCTTTTAATCTTTAGGGCAGTGGTTGCTATGTGTGTTATTTTCAAACACTTAATAAGGTCCAGATCATGATTAATAAGTGTAATACAACAATTAGTGTAGTGGGTGTTGTTGTTGTATCTCGAACGTGTTTATGAATGTGTGTGAGTGCGTGCGTGTATATGTATCTATAAAAATTAATACATATTTATGTATGTATATTTGTATATATTTTGCTATTGTATAGTTTAAAAAATGGTTATTTCCGTAGCTTATTGCACCTACAGCAATCTCTCACCAAGCCCCGGGTTGACTGGGAGAGAATGCCCAATGGCATTAAATCCGCCATTTGTGTTTTATCTAAGGTTTTGCTATAAAGCATAAATAAATAATAAGGTCCAAGGACTAAGACTGAAAAAATTACTGATTAGTAACATTTTGGGATTTTCTTTAATAAAGTCATTAGAAATCAGCATAAAACTAAAATTTGTTTCATTTATAACTAGAAAATAGATTAGTTATAACTTATGTACATTTCCTAAAACTTTATTAGGGCCATGGCACTAATTTATATGTATTTTCGTTTCGTTAATCGAAAGCCACGAACTTAATAGTAGTTTAAAGTTAAGAAATGTAACAGTCTATTTTCAAATTGTCCCACTGCTGGGCAAAGGCCTCCTCAACACAGAGGGTATAGGGCATAGTCCGCCACGCGGTCCCAGTGCCGATTGGCGAACTTCACATATTACTTACACTACACAGATATGCAGGTTTCCTCACGATGTTTTCCTTCACCGTCGAGCACGTGGTAAACCAGCACTTAAAATTGCAATTCAGAAAATGACAATTTCATTGGTGCCAGCACCGGGGTTTGAACTCACGTTCGCCTCGAGTATACAGAATTAAAGATGAGCGCCGGGACACTGAGCTACCACGGCTCTTCAGTTTAAAGTAAATGCGTTCTAAATAACGTAAGCTTTCCGGTATACAACGTCTTAAATCTTGCAGTACAATTATATACCTTATTTACAGACCATAGGACCATAGACAGGGTTTGAAAAAACCCTTTTTAGTTAGTAACTGGCCATTGATGCCTTGTTTTTGCATAATATTTTCTCTTCATATAAAAACAAGGTATTCGGTCCCGAGGTCTTACAAATTAAGGCACTTCTCAAAATTGATTTATAAGGTGAAACCTTTTTGGTGAACCTCTATATAAAAAAATACTTTCGAGGGTTGCAAAATAACTTAAAGGCATTCTTCTGGCGTAATAAATAAGCTTACAAACTTAAATAACTATAACGTGCTTAGAAAACGAAGGAGATCTGTGGCATGAATACCTTAGACATAAGATTTTATGTATTAGAATTTATTTAAGGCCCCTATGGCCTAGTGGTATAGGCCTTGCGTTACAAACCGAAGGTCGTGGGTCGTGGTCGTTCAAATCCTGCGGGGAGACAGCCGAATGGGCATGTAATAAGTCGGTCCTGCACCTGATCTCTCTCCGGTCGTGTCGGATATCCGTCCCATCGGGCTATG
Source organism: Graphium androcles (assembly GCA_018247855.1). NCBI lineage: Eukaryota > Metazoa > Arthropoda > Insecta > Lepidoptera > Papilionidae > Graphium > Graphium androcles. Next base: position 2,509 of record DWHK01000929.1, read on the forward strand.
AGAGTAAAGGACCAAAGAGTGCACCTGTACCTGCGCGTACACTTGTGCACTATAATATCTCCTGCGCAATTGGCTGATCTCTGAGTAGATTGGCTACGGTGGCTATAATTCGGTCAGGATTATTATTATTTCCGGCGGTAGAGCGCAATATCTTTATAATTGCTGGATTCAACTAGCCGCTCAACGTGACAGGTACCGCCTTACACATTAGGTTAGTAAAATAAAGTATACTTTGTTTCTGAGTTGCCGATTGGCCATTCTTTACCTTTTCAAACCTTGATATGTCCTTATCCTTCCTTCCCAACACACCTACGCGGACAACGCACACACAACTTCGGGTGAACTCTCTGCTCGCTTGTTAAACTTTGTATTTTTTTTATGGAAAGCAGACGCTTCACCTGATGTTAAACGATCCCATGGATATACAAGGTGGTAGAGCATAACATCCTTCATACAGCTTTTGCTGCACTTCCACGGCTGCGCTCGCCCGGGGAGGTACCAGCACCCTTCACAGAGTTAGCATAAAATAAAGTATGCATGGCTCTTAGGGTTGCTTCCGGTCATCTTCCTACTCCTTTCCCCACCAAATCCTTAATCATTAACCCATCCTACCCTTTAACCTGTTTTATCCAATTTCCGAGGCTGTTAACGCACTTGCAACTCTTCGGATGTTACGTGTGTCGATGGACGACGGGATCACTTAATACCAGGTGAACCGTCTGCTCGCTTGCCAACCTTTCCTATAAAAAAAAATCCCTATTTTGTCCAAGCGTTGTTGCCTCTTGGGATGTTATGGTTGTCTATGGATGACGGTTATGCTTTGATATCCAGAAGAACTGTCTGCATATCTGCTGCCAATTTTTCTCTACAAGAATTTATATTTTGGTCCATCGCCTCAGTGGAGATCAGAAATATTCGGATAAATTTTTATGTGTTTGTAAATTCTTCATCTTACCTGGTATAATGATGAGATGAAGAATTACCGCTTAATCTGCTATCTATTACATAAATACAATCAAAACCCACCGACCTAGTGTCCAACCGTCCTTCTTGAAGGTGAAATTGAACTGCAAGTCGAAGTCGGTGTACGCGACTTTTGTAGAGAGGCTACGCCGGCTGCTCTTCTCTTCGGAGACCACGGGTTTCTGACTGAAGCGGGCATAGCGATTCGGGCTCGTGGAGTAAACACCTGGTTATAAACAGATATTCACTGTTAACGCCTGAATGATTGCTATATGTAGTATTGCTGATAATATTTGACAGGCGTCAACTATTTTATAAGCCATTTTGCCTTCACTCTTGAACCGGCACAAGCCGCGTATGACATCTGTAACCATTGTTATGAAAGTCCTATTATAAAACATTACAAACATTCAGTTTTATTACAATAGTATTTCCAGAATGCACACAAAGAGATTGTGATTAAAATAACAATGAATCAATGCACTATGAACAAGTCAAAGTCTAACGAGTAGTGAATTATACGAGATCTTGTGATGTTGCCAAAGTTTTTTTACAATGGAACTCTTTTTTTCTTTTCATTTTCTAGAAAACGTTGCCATTATTGTAAAATCTCTAGGTCTTGTGTTGTAAGGAAGCTTTTTAACATAAATCACACAAAGATAAACACCTAGATACAAAACAAATATTTGTAGTTGGTGCAAATATTTGCTTCAGTTGGGAATCGAACCCACAACCGGCAACGTCGCAACGTCTTTGCTTACGGACCACGCGTAAACGAATAAATACTCCTTGGTTTTGGCGTTTCTTATGATTAGAACACGTCGTTAGATATAAATCTACAAGTTCGGCTTTGTCACTTATTCAAAGCTTTGTGTGGATGTTTGAATCTGTGGAAAGAGAGTAAGAAGGAAACTTAGAAACTTACATTATATGTAGAAGTATCACGCACCACTATTTAATTAGTATTAATACTTTTACGCTTTATCCGGAATTTGAAGTAGATAAATATGTAAGTACTCTATCACTGTCGTTACATTATGGTTGGTGTCAATTGTGGAATAGGTGAACTAAATGCTGACTTGCCAGTTTCTTGTAAAAGGGTAAACAAGAAATGAAGAACCCTTTGCCTGTTTAAAAACTGAATAATACCGTTGGCCACCTAGGGTGTGCCTGCGCTGTTTTAACGGAAGAATAACGAAAATCAGTTATAATTCCTACAAATCTGCATACAACGGATACTTAGTACGAGTACGGGTACAACGAATGTTTAATTTTAACAATAGAATATTGTTTTTGTCACCAACCGGAAAAGCGGAAAAGTGCTCCGGTGCTCTCCACAACCACGCTGGGATCTCCAGACGTCACCTTTTGTTTCATGGGCACCGCTGCAAACCTCTTTACAAGTACGAGATTGCTTTTACCCGTATAAAAGGCCACCACAGGTCCGCCGTAGGCATCCTTTATCGCGAAATATACCTCCCTTATTATTTCATCGTGTCTCCGCAAGGCTTCTATCCTTTTCTCTGACGCATCATCCACGAAATGTACGTAATAATGCCTCAACTGGGGATCATATAACCTCATGCCGTTGCTTAATCTGAAAACGTTGTTATCCAGGACGTCAAACGTCTGTTTCAGTGTGTCGTAAGGATCGTCTACGGCCGGTATGTATTGAGTTTGGTTTCTAGACAGAGATTCCCTCAAATAGGTGTATGGGGAGCCGTTAGAGTCTTTCGTACTAACGTCCTCCGTGCAGAATGTTTCTTCGATAAAATTAATCACGGCTTTGCTGTTTTTCATAACTTCTTGAGTGATCTCGGCAAAGCGGCCGGTGGGTAATTTGGCGAAAGGATTATTGTCGACATTTAAGGGACCAATAACCCCGTCAAAATCTAATAAGAGGACGGGCACTGCTCTATCCCCTCTGGCTACTACAACAAGAAAAAGGACAAAGGTTATAAAACTCATGCGTTTCATTATGAAATCTTAACCGCTATTAAGTAAGATGTCTGAATTGTCAAAAGGCGGTTTTAATCTTTTGTTATATCCTAAAAGAGGCTAGTTAATATTATGATTACGTTCAAATGTTGTACATAAAATGAGTAGATTAATATCAATGTAGCTGTTGTCGACTGTAAAATATTTTTTTTTATAATATAAAGCATTTTATAATCTACAAACAAAAAACATAAAAAATCTAAACTTAATGGGGTCCAATTTACAAACTTCTGTTACAAACTTGAAATATTTTTGCAAGATTTAGCTTTATTTATTACTATGAGTAGCGTTTTAAAAAAAATTGTGTCAGATAAATTCAACTTATAGTGAGAGTAAATACAAATTTATAATGGTACAAATGTAATTAATACCGATAATGAAAAAATTCTTTTGTTTCATTGGGCGAGAGATATGGAACCAATAGGTTATTAGTAGGGTTTCTTCAACTTTCTATAAACCCTGCTAATTTCAGATTGTTCAATTTGTTTCAGAGATTCCGATATAAGGTTTAATTTTTCACCAATTTTTAATAATTATAATATGCTTTCAATAGTAAAATACTATGATTTTAAATCGATTATTTGATGGTCAAATTTATATCTAATCGATTTCATTAATTTTAAATAATTCAATGATCATTAATCATGCTCTAATAAAAGTTTAGTAACTGTTTTATTACGCAATATGAATTATGAATATGCAATATCAAAATTACCTACTAAAATGAAATTCAAATGACTCGTAGAAAATAATAAATCGAATTGATGTGTACCTAAGTCTGTCCTACAAAGAAGTGTTATTTAGTACAAAGCTATTAAACGAATACTATATTCTGTTTAACGTTCTTGAAAATACTAAAATTTTATTAAAATCAAAAAGACTATTATTTCTCCTATTAAACAGTATGAAAGTTTTGTTAAAATTGTAAATAATTTTACTGGTAATGTCATGTAAACCATAGACAAGCAAGCGTCAAAACTAATCATATGATCACTTTTCACATGACCGATGGTCAGTCGTCATCGCCCATTTCTTGTAGTTTTATGACAAATTTTGGGCTAAAACTTTACTTTTAGTCCGCATACGTCCACTAGTTGTAGTAAAATTTTCCTTAAAAATGGCGTACAGCCGTTTAATATTTTCACTTTTAGTGTTAAGTGTGGTCCAAAGTTATGCGACGCAAGTACCAGTGTTCCTATGGGGTGATTTATCGAAGGCATCATCGGGATCTAACCCCTTGGCGGCCGTTGACGCTGAGGACTTCGCCGACACGCTGCGCCAGAAGTTGCAAGATGATCCATTCACGGTGATATTCATAGAAGAGACCCTTTCGGTGGAGGATTTTTCACGTAAAACACCAGACGGTGAGACGTCCTTCCCTTACTTGCGCGCCAACCTTGGGGACTCTTTATACCTGCCTGCTGTAGACAACGCCCTCCGCGTACTTAACAAGCTAGCAGATCCTGAAAAGGTAGATCACGTTAAGTTGAACGAAAATGGGTTGTCGGCTGAAATCGAGCCCGAGAGCGGGAAATTCCTGTTCATCAATCTCAAGGACGCCCACGAAGGAGACTCTAGGGCAGACTTGCTGCGTCGCCACAACGACTTTATGGAGGACATGTATACGAAACTACATAACCGTTATGGGAAAGTTGTCGCCATTTACACTGCTCACTTCCCTTCATGGACCATTCCTGAAAGCCACTCGCGTGTCCGTCGCCAGGCCTCCGATAGCTTTGATTACAAGATGAACGGCCTCAGACTGAGCCTTAAACAGCTGATAGTGAGCGAAGGCAACAAAACTACTTGGTTAGATAACATGGCAAGCAGCACTACCGAGTTTAACGGCACAAAACAGAGCACTAACATGGACTTTGGCACAGACAATTTACAGCTCAATTTTGTTGAGAGCAATGGGTATTGGACTTTCAGTGAGTAGAAAATGTATAAACTTTATTAAAATGTATAAAATATCTCTTAAGCATATTTTTGCACAAATGAGTGGAATTTTGTAAACTTTATATGGAGTAAGAGAGAATTAGGGTTAAAATTTTGTGTTTTTAACCAACTTCAAAATGAGAATTTTCATAAAAATGGGTTCAGTAGTTTGTTTTTCAAACAAAAATAATTGAAAAAACACATGACATAGTTCATTTCTACTGTGTTTGAAGTCAGTATTTAATTTTGTGTGCAAATAATATGTGTTAATTGCACACAAAATTATACTCAATCATAATGTAATACTCATTCATAATATATATTTCCAATATTCATCTCGACATAATACAGATAGTTTTAGTTAATGTTACCACATTTTTTAAGTAAACATCCAAATTAGTTGTAACCATATTAACTTAATTGGATTAGGTGATTTACAAAAGCAATGGCTAATCAATTGCTCAGCCCATACAAATTGTTAAGAAGACTCACAATGAGTGACTGATTTTGAGGTGGTAGAGCATAACATCCTTCATTTAGCTTTTATTGCATTTTGCTGGCCACACTCGCCCGGGGAGGTACCACTGTCCTTTACAGAGCCAGCATAAGATAAAGTATGCATGGCTCTTAGGGTTGCCGGATGGCCAGTCCTACCCTTGTCTTTTCTCACTCCTTTCCTCACCAAATTCTTAATATAATCCTGATCCACCATACCCTATAACCTGTTTTATTCAATTTCTAAGGCTGGTGACGCACATGCAACTCTTTTGAGGTTGTGTGTCCATGGGCGACAGGATCACTTAACATCAGATGAACCATCTGCTCGCTTGCCAACCGTTCCTATAAAAAAAAAAAAATTACCACATATTATGTAATATGTAACATTTGATTTATTTTTAATTATTTTTTGTTTGTTAAGGTCTATTAATGATAGAACAGGGGAACTTATTGCTTGCTTAAAAGAGTTCCCATTCCTCTAAATACAGAATGCTTCCTGTCAATTATGTTGTAACGAGCAAGCAAAGCGAGTCAGGTTTACAATTACAGTTAGGGCGAAAACGCATTTTATGTATGTATGTATGCATGTATGTATGTAACATGATAACTCTCGAACCAGTGCTTGAATTTAGATGAAATTTGGAATATATGTAGGTAATATTAGAACAATTTTTAAGTTTGTTGGGCATCAAAATTGGTTTAGTATTTTAGGAGATATTGAAATAAATGTGGAACAAAATAATCGCGAGTTCTAAGTTCGCAGCGAACTACTAGTATTTGTGTTTTCATTACTGTCTTCTGTCTTATTGGATATTTGAATTGGATAGTTACAGGTATCATAGATAACTTTGAGAAAAAATAAGCCGAGGGTTCCATTATTACTATGCTTCTGCTGTCCATCCGTCTGTCAGCAGGTTGTATCGCATGAGCTGTTATATGGAGACAGTTGAAATTTTCACAGAATGTGTATTCTTTTTCCGCTATATCCACAAATATTATATACAAAATTAAATGGGCCCCCATACAAGTGTGGAAATTTATATTGTATGGTGGTACTAATGAGGTAATGTTTATACATATTCATAGTTTAGTACAATAGATCAATTTTGTAGGAATTAAAGTTTGAACATGCATTTCTTACAAATGAAAGAATAGTTTTCTGAGACAATGACATACCGTAGATTGTAAGTCTAAGAGGAGCTGTTTAAAAAATAGGTTACATTGTTGAGTTGAAATATCTAGCTCAAGCTTTTTAACTTTGTTTCATTCATGTTCATTGTTTTAAGAAAAATTGTTATTACTTACATTAAGAATATTGTTATATTCCATTTTAACCGACTTAAAAAAAGGAGGAGGTTTCTCAATTCGGCCGTATATATTTTTTTGTGTGTGTTTGCGGATAACTTCGACGTTCGTGAATCGATTTTGATGATTCTTTTTTTGTTGAAAAGGAAATATCTTTATGGTGGTGCACATAAAATTTTCCTAAAAATCGGTTAAGTGGTTTGTTTTTAAAATGAAATAACGGAAAAAATGTGTCACGAAAGAACACTTTTAGTGCACTTGAGTCGTTTTTTTGTAATTATATGTCAAAATAATTATTAGATTTGTAGTTAGGTTAATTCTCTTGGTTTGTAAATATTTTTGTTATTTAAATGTGCTTTTTCTCCTTAGAAAATGTGGTCCTCACAAGGTCGGGAGTGGTGGAAACCCTGCATCCAGATGTGGAACTGTACTCCATCTCGGGCTGGTCGTACAGATGTGCCAACAACGTCACCTTCTCGACTGTGAACGAGACGGTCCCGTATGCTGTCACCTTTATTGATATGAAGGTAAGATCTGTCATTAATGGTAATAACAGCGGCTGCCCGCGACCTCGTCCGCTAAAGTATAAGTAGCCTGTTCTTTTTATCTGAATGTCATAAGTATGCCTTTGAGATCAGTTTGCGTTGATCAATGATTGCGATGCCTCAATAGGATTCGGGATGGAGACAAATCCAACTAATTGAAGATTGTAAATATTGATCCAGTCCGTACGTAATTTCTGCAGCGAAACTACAGAAATACTTTTTGGTCCTCAATTCACGGAATGTTCAGGAAGTTAAGTAAAAAGTAACAGCCTATTTTTGAAATCGTCCCACTGCTGAGCAAAGGCCTCCTCTGGACGGATGGTCTAGGGCTTAGTCCTCCACGCGGCCCCATTTCGGATTGGCGAACTTCACACACCTTAGAAATATTTTTATTATTTTTAAAATGTGCAGGTTTACTCACGATGTTTTCTTCCACCGTTGAGCATGTGGTAAATCAGCACTTAAAATTGCAATTAAGGAGTTAACAACTTCATTGATGCCGCCACCGGACACTGAGCTACCATGGCCCGTACGCTAATGCTCAGGAACAGATTATTAAATACAATGATAGATGGAACTGTGAGGCACAGTTCTTGTACACACCTCTTGCCTGTGCGTCTTGCATCGTACATGGACTCTTGAGGCTGTTGGACCGGGGAGACACCTCCGCTTCCTAAAATAAAATAAACCTAGCTTGTATTGAGTCAGATGGCCATTGCTACCTTGTTTACTCGCTCCATTCCCTTCTTAATCCGATATGCTCTCATCCCCTACTTCCGGAGAGTCGCATGTGCGTTGCCAGCCTGGGAAATTGGATAGAATAGGTTTATTAAGTAGGATGGGTCTTGTATATATTAAGGATTAGGAGGGGAAAGGACTGGAAGTAGAAGGGGGTAGGAACGGCCATCCGGCAACCTAAGTAACTTTATTTTATGCCGAATGCGTAGGGTGGTATCTCATAGGGCGAGAGCGGCCTTAGAAGTGCTGCAAGAGCTGTGAAAGGATGTTATGCTCCACCGCCTAAAAAAACTGACTTATTTTACCAAAACCTTATAACATTGCCTGTCCGTATCAGACGTTTTTGCTTTATTTTCTTATGTCATGTTTACCATCCACAAAAAAGTCTTTTAAGGCTGTGAAACCACCAGCAACTCTTCGAATGTTGCCTTGGGCGATGTTTATCATTTGACATCGGGTGAACCACTTGCTCGTATGCCAATTTGTCACAAAAAATATATATAGAAAGATTGTCTAGCGAGCAGACGGTCACTTCATGTAAATTGAAGCCATCGACCATGGAAATCCACGTCATATGAATTTGCATTTGCCAGCCTTGAATCTTGGAATAAATGTTTTTAGGGTTTTTTTTTTGTAAAAAAGTCCCGTCGCATGAATGCACACAAGATCCGAAAAGTTGCGTGTGCGTTGCTAGCCTTGGAAATTGGGTAAAACAGGTTAAAGGGTAGGATGGGTTAGGATTATATTAAGGATTTGGTGGGGAAAGGAGTGGAAAAAGAAGAGGGTAGGAATGGCCATCGGGCATTCCTAAGAGCCATACTATATTATGTACTGGCTCTGTGAAGTTTAAGAGATATATAAGTAAATGTGAAATAATTTCTAGAAATAATAATGGTAACGTCCAAGTCCGCGGCGAAGTACTAATTTCATTAAAAATCATTACAATTTATATGATTTTCGCAATCAGATGGGTCGTGGAGCGAGCGCTGCACCATCGGCGTGGGCTCGGGCAGCGGGCCCGTCAGCAGCATGCTGCTCTCGGGCGGCAAGCTGTGGTGCGCCACGCACGCCAGCATCAAGCTCATCAACCCGCACACCTTGCAGGTGACGCACTTTTCAGCTGGCATGGCTTGTATCGCGGGCTTTGAGCGCGGCGACCGAATCAAGAAATTCCGTAACGAAAATAAAACCTAACACCCTGACTCCATCCACAACTTAGCTCGGCCGAGCGTTCGCTTAACGTGAGCGTAGATCGAGACGAACTGCTCCGAAATTGGACGAGTACGTAAGCAGCTATTTGTGAAAAAGTATATAAGTGCACAATTGATATAGGTATCTATCATATCTTTATAATGAGTAAAAATACTGCATAAACAAATAATTATAATTGCATAAGTTAATAAAAAATGCTATGCAATAGCTTTACCGCGGCAGTACCCGAGTGCCATAGTTTAATTGTTTTTTTTTTTGCTGCCCATATTGTAAGATGTAGGTCTTGCGTTACAAGGGCGTTTTACAAAGACAAATCACACAAAGACAAACACCCAGATACGAAACAAATATTTGTGGTTCGTACGAATATTTGCTCCAGGTGGGAATCGAACCCACGACCTGCAAAGCAGCAACATACGTTTTTTAGCGACTGCACTAACTGGTCATCAAAATAACTTTGTTGCAACCGGTTCCTTGGCACGCCTCACACGCTCTCAGCGGGAGTACACCGATAAAAGTATAAAAGTGAGGTTTTTTAAGGGAGTTCAGGAG
>DWHK01000930.1:0-12257 GCA_018247855.1 Graphium androcles
TATTATATAATCATTTAATTGTTACTTATTATCTAATTAAAATTATTCCTCTTATTCAGATATATTTCAGTCAATTTCATCAATATTCACATGACATATTAATAATCATATATGTAATGTTATATGATTATGTATATATTATTATGTTACTTTTCCTTATGATCTAAAAACTATTTTATTGTATAGAAGGTGTGTTCTAGAAGCCAATTGCGAAAATGTTTTTTAAATTTAGTAAATGGTAGTTGAATTATGCTTATTGGTATTTTATTAAAAATTGTTTTGTCCATCCAAAAACAGTTCATCGAAATTATTGCGACTGATTAGTCTCGAAGAAGACTCCAAATAAATTACAATTACGTGACAAGCAAAAGATATAGAACTCAATTGGAGGCACTCGAAACAGTATTTAAGTAAATATTTTTAGTAAGACAAAGGTGTGACCCAGTGTGCTTTTTTTAAATATGTGATAACGAAAGTTTAATAAAAATTCCATACTTTAATGCTTATGTGTTAAAGTTTGCGAAACATGTAATATTTTATGGAAATCGTAAGAGAGAAAATTAAAAAAGTTCGTAAATTTCTCCTCGGAAATTTTTCCACCAAACGAAAATTAAAATAAGTTTCCTTAACTTTCCTACAGATTTAATTTCTAAAAAGACATGAAATATGTCCACTGAAGTTTATAAACGCCTTAAGCTGAGCAGCATGGAAGAAGAATATTTGATGGTTATTTATGAAAGGAAATAATGTGACATAAATATGAGAAATAAAGCATCATATCTTCTAACCGAGTCTTAGTATTTCTTTTAAATATTTACTAATTTTCAGGATAATGGGACCATTAAATTCGAATATGAATGAGGGTATATTAAAGCTAAATTAAATTCTAATCAAAAGTCAGGAAGAAATATATGGTCTATATGGGCAGTAGGAAACAATAACAAATATAATTAATTTTTAATTATACATATATTTGTCCATATAATAGTTTTAGAATCGGTTCAGAAAAAAGACATGGACAGTTCGTTTCATTAACAGGTATTTAATGAATAAAAGATAAAAAGTACTCCTTATCATGTAAATTTAATTCGTTGTACTAACAACAGAGCAAACAGCTTAGACAAATTTATGTAAGTAAGCACGGAACACAAGCAATAAGACGCTCACCATAATAATTGCTATTAAAATTTATTAGACACTTTTGCGCTATGTATTTTGGAAATCCAATAAGGAGTCGATCCAATTTAGATAGTATTGATTTTCTTAAGCAAACAAAAGACTTAAGCAACAACGTTTATTCTTTTATGAGTCTTGGTGGAGGTCCATACGGTTATCCGTACTAGATTGCGCGCCTGTCGGATTACCAGGCCCTTGTCACACGGATTTATATTTATATTTCTGGAAAACTATTCCTTTCAGCCAAATATCGCTTCATACGTTTGCTATCACTCTTATTATTTAGCCAATTATAATCATAACTAAACAAAGTCAAGTCAAAATCAAACTGTTATTACTAAAGGTTGATCTTTATTCAATATTCAAGTGATTATACTTGTTTGTTAAATGTCAAGGACATTACTATCGGATCGGAAAGAAAGCAACTGAGCTGAGAAGAACCGGTGTAGGGAATTTAGCGGGACTAATATTTTTATGTCTTTTTTATTGATTAAATGTATTAAATAAAAATAATAAAAATTCAAAACTAAGACTAAGAACAGAAAATAGTTTTGTATGAGACAATATGGCTTAACTTTTGAAACCTATAAGGGAGATATGTCGGAATAGTGGACAGTAACGAAGCGGTCTATACAATGCTGTCCTAATATTTACAAAACTTAGGGAAAGAGTACTATACTAATATTTTAAAGCTAAAGAGTTTGTTTGGTTGCACGCGTATATATTTAAAAGTGCTGCTCCTAATTGGTAATTTATCTTAGTGTTGGAAAGCCCATTCATTGAGGAAGGCTATATGCTATATAACATCACGCTATAACTAATGGGAGTAGAGCATTAATGAAAAATGTGGCAACAACTCTCTTTTATGACGTAGACGAAGTTGCGCGGGGTAAGCGAAGGCATTTGTAATCTTTACTTCGTGCTATGAATTTGCCATATATCACAAACTTTGTTAGTTTTAATTTAGTACCAGTAAGATTTTTAAGAAGTTTTCCCCTTTTATATTCTGATTTGTAGCGTGTAGAATATTCTGCAGAACGGAGAAACGTGCTTGGAATATAGAATAAGAAAATATTGCAATTAATTTTTATTGCAATATTTTCACTAGTATCGAGTGTATTTTATAAAGCTCTCGTCTTAATATATTTTAAGATAGTTTCACATTTTTCCTTTCAACCAATTTAAAAAAGGTATAAAAACACAATCTGGTCTGAAATAAATAGATTTTCCTGAATGGTTACTACAAAGAAAATAAAGTAAAAATGATTAGGTTCGAACTAAGATAAAGCTAAATTTGCATCAAAATTAATCTTTAAAAAACTGGTATAAAAGGTACGAGAGATTTATACATATTTCTCAACTAGACATTTATTACTTTTTTAAATCAAAAGAGGCACAAGAGCTTAATCGATTAATCCCTTTTGTTCAGAATCACTTTTTAGCACAATCAAAATAGAAATCAAATTCAAAGTTCAGAAAATAAAATAAAAGCCACATGGGACGTCATTACCCGTATATCTGGAAATTGCAAAACATCTCAGGAACCAGTGAAATTAATAATAGATAATCTTCGTTTAACTTCAAGTTAAGATATTGCCAATAGCTTTGAGCATTAATTTCCAGATATTCCTTTGAAGGTAACGTCTACATTAAAATCTTCTTCCATAGATGCAATTAACATATTAAAGAATAAAACACAGTACTGTGATCAACAATTCAACTTTCGGTATGTACCTGCAATTGAGGTTATAAAGGTATTTAAAAATATAAATATTAAAAATACTGGTGAATTATGCGGTATGTCAGTTAAATTAGTTGATACAGTATTGCCTTAAATCAATCATGTTTTAAATCATACTACGGTATACGTAAAAAATTGTTACACCAATGTCTTTTTAAAAGAGCAACTGTTGAGTTTCTCGTCGATTCTCTTCTCAGCATAACCTGCTTTTCCGAGCTGGTGGTAGCTTCATTACGAACTTGAATTTATGAAATCTATGTAAAACTTGACCTTTCATAAGAACGCGCAAGCGTCTATTTGAATAAACGTATTTTGATTTTAAAAACAACAAATGGTTTAGTGACATTAGAAATGCACATTCTGTGAAAATTTCAAGTATCTAGCTGTTACGGTGGAAACTACATACACCTCTGTGACTGACAGACGGACAACGGAGGCTTAGTAGTAGCATAATAACTGAGTTTAGTGTTCACAGTACAAATTCTATAGTCAATTATTACGTAGTGTCTTGATGGTCATTAGAAATGCATAGAAAATATCGTAAATGTCATGTCAAAAGGCTGGATGCCTTCCCTGTGACCATTAAAATTCAACCTAAATGCCAATTAAGTTCTAAGATTGGGTCTATTCTAAGAATGGGTCTACTGACATTTTCGCGAGTTCTCATAGTTGATCCGTTTTGCATTAGCGGTAACGTAAATACAGTTGTTCCGAAGCTGAGTAATGCTTAATTTTCAGCTTTAGGTGAATGAAAAGAACTACTCGCGCTTGCTCAGCCCTTGATTAACGATAGTAGAGCGACCATCGCCTGACAGTACAAATTCTAGGTCTAAATAGATTTCGTTCCCATCTAGTAAGCGTTGTCTTCGCTACCGCTAAGGCATTCGACTAAGTCTGCTTGAATTACAAGATGTAAAGCACCATTGTATATACATACAACTTGTAGATCAAGCCGCGTCGCGGTCGCCTCTAGGTCAGATTTTAAAAGTCATCCGAAGTAAAGGAAACAGATCTAAATGGTGTGGTGTGTTCAATGGCTCAGTGTCTTTCAGCAGATTGTCCAAAATATCTTTACGGTGATTCGACACCGTTTGCCTCCAGTCGGGGTAAACTTTAAATCACTTGGGTTTTATGCTTTAGTTTATTTATTTATGAATTGTGAAAACATATAAAACTGCACCAGAAAAATGTGTACTACAAATTCAACAGGGAGTTAATTCTCTCTATAATAGACTCCTCCAACTCTACTTTGACTAATGAAATCAGTGTTTTATAAATATCATTATTAATAGAAAATTTTGTAGTTATTGATGTACATATATAACTTAGTTTAAATTCTGAATTGTTTCACAGGCAGGGGGACCATCAAATCTTCTAATGGATTTGGCTGCTAACGAAAAAGCTGTTCATGCAGATTTTTTTAATGGTATGTCTACCAAAACATCATTATTAGTTTCATTGATTGTCTAATTCTATTTCTTATGTAATCTTATATAGTCGACGTAAAATTTTTAAAACTCACACCCATTTACGCAATATTTAAATAAAGGTGTACAAAAAATACGCTTGTTTTTTGGTAATTCAGGTACTATGAACCATTTCTCGGTTGCATGCTAGACTTCAACAAAAACGATGAAGCGCAAATGTAGCCTGTAAAAACGCCCGGCACGCTATTTAAAAACGAAAACTTGAGTGGCCAGTCGTCAAGAATTCTTGAAAATATAAACGTGTTATAACGAGTCAGTCTATCAGTAATAATCCTAATCTAAAAGATCCGTAAAGCTAGTGTTATAAATGTTAAAAAATTATCGCATTAATATAAAATTCAGTTAGTCCAAAAATTATGGATGACTCATAACGCCAAATTATCAGACGCATGTAAAGCTAGCGTGGCCAAGCGAGCAGAATGAGTCGCAATTTCACTAAGAATTTAGTGCTAATTTAATGTAAATTTAGTGCCGAAATTGTTGCTCCTTGGAAAATTTATGATAACAAGTGTTAGAGGCCGTATCCGACTCCTTACACTGCTAGGAGTGTTACGCTAGCATTAAACATTTGATCAAAAATAAAAAATAAAATTTTTCAGTATTTTTTATGGCTGATATGGACAGCACTAATTGAGCACTAATTAGTGTGCATTACTTTATTTTGCTGTATAATGTTTTTTTGGGATCCTTTAAGAGCATCAAATTTAAAATTTCCGCCCCTAAATTTACACTAAATTAGCACTAAATTCTTAGTGAAATTGCGACTGATTCTGCTCACTTGGCTATGCAAGCTTTACATACGTTCTTCTTGATACCCGGGATCGACTTTTTACATGCCCATCCGACGCATCGATCATCTTAATTTTTAGGCAATCGGGTGATCGGCCGTTATAGCATATTGCGCTAACCCAACTAGGAAACAACAACACAAAGTCATTTTCCCCCTGCGGGATTCGAACCTATTTGGCTACGGCGGCAGCTTTAAAGCAAAATAAAAATAGGTTTAAAGCTGTTAGTACAATATTTATAAGCCAGCCTTATCAATCATTTTGTTGTAAACACCTCGTAAACACACATACTCGTATATTAAAGACAAATAATAAATAAGATTTTCGGATCCTTTTTTTGTTTTGGCTGTTCAATCTGCAACAATAACTATAACTAAAAACGTAGGTTATGCCTTTCAACTGTATACAGAGCAGGTATGCACGATAGATTATCTTTTTTTTATCAAACACTAACTGAGTCATAGTTTCTCTTCTTCTGGGCTTTGCATACAGTTTTTTGTAAATTGAATTAAAAGAAAGTATCCGTTGCGGTCAATTAAGTCGATATCAAACCGATTTATGGGAATAATTACAGGAATTCATAGGTTATTTCTTATCGTATTTGTATAATTATTATAGTTTTGCAGGAAAAATGACAGAATGTCTCAGGATTTTTAATAGGACATGTATATCTTGTATTAACTTTATTATATGAAGAATTAAGGATGGCAGTAAAATTTTATATAACCGTTAACATCATTATCTGTATTAAAAATTGTTTTAAATAGTAAAACTTACATATTGTCTTACAAAAAAAAATCATCTGACGAAGCATCTGAAATAAAATTGCATTTATTTTGCACATTTTACCGAGGATAAAAGGGATGTTTACTATCGTGAGTTTATAAGAAATAATGAAACAAAGTAAGTAAATAACAAAGCCCTTATAAAAGTTTTCAGACTGACTTGTCAGCCTCGCTCGGCAGCAGAAATATAAGTAGCCTTTACGTTAAAAGACTAGGCGATGAATGCTTCAATTTTCTGTTTTCTTTTTAATAAAACAACGACGATTTTTCTGATCCAATAGACTTTTATATTCTAAATTTCAACATTTAGATTACCAACTAATCTAAGTTTGAAATGTATAGAGCGAATTCAGCCTTAACTTGACTTATGCTACTTTAAACGCTTGATTTAAAGTTTATAGTCGTAGTATAAGCGCTTGCTTAGCTTATCCAAATTTGATAAGTAAGTATCATTTACGTTACTATGCAAACAGTAAAAAAAATACTCAGTGTTTAATAAAACTAAAAACAAGTCAATAGACTAAGGTGTATGTAAGCCAAAAATGAGTCATGTTTGAGTAAACTCTATCGATTTCAGCCAAATTCATTACCGGATGAGCCGGAAGAGCCGTTGTAGTTCAGTATCCGGGTGGTTGCCTTCAATTCAGTTTACTCGAGGCGAACCTGAGTTTAAACCTCGGTGCCGGCACCAATGAATTTCTTAATTACAATTTTAAATGCTGATTTACCGCGTGCTTAGCGGTAAAAGATAACAACGTGAGTAAACCTGCATATTTAAAAATAAGAAAAATATTTCTAAGATGTGTGAAGTCCGCGGGTCGTGTACTAAGCCCTATACCTCCTGTCTAGAGGAGGCCTTTGTCCAGCAGTGGGACTACTTCAAAAATAGGCTGTTACTTTACTTTTTGTTTACATTACCGGATGTTTATTTTTTGCTAATTGTTTGTAACTTCCTACTAAGAATCCCTAATACCGCTTAAGCATTTTTATTTCTATATAACCTCAGAACAGGCTGATATACATACTTTATCATTTATAAGGCATTTTAAATTATCTTAAATCTTTACGTACAGTCTGCCCTGACTCTGTACGGATTTTGATATTTTCTTTTTTAAGATCCAATGAATTCACGAGTTTATCTAATCTAATGAGTGTTCCCATACTGGTAGATAACTATGAAAACTAATTTATTGGCATAAATGTAGAAAAAATATTTAATATTTAAAATTTCAGGCAGAGTTAGGGTACATATGCCTAAAATTAAATTGTTTATTTATTTTTAAACCGATGCTTCGGATCTCAAATGTACCGGAGATATAGCTTAAGTATTAAAGTTATAAATTCCATTTCAAACAACATATGTATTAAATAAATATTTAAAGGTTACAAATGAGACACGCAAAATTAAAGGAATTTTTTGGACATTTTCGTACGAAATCTGATTATGGTTATGGTTGTCTCTAAAAATGTACTGATTTTAATAACATTTCTATTTTAAAAATGTCTCGTATAGAAAATATTTTTAACCGCCTCTGGCGAATATTAGTTGTTCTACTATTAGAAATATTTTTAACAATTTATGATTGGAAACTATACTTGTACACATCGATGTTTTGAAAATAAACCATGCTTTCATTGAAACTGATTTATAAAAAGACAATAAAAATGCCAAAGATCTATTATATCTGTCTGAGGGGAATCTTATAAACTTTATAGTCGTCCAGCAAGATTTAATGAAATTTAAGAAAAGCTTTACTGACAAAAGAAAGCAATTTTCATGTAAAATGGATGAGTAGAGACTATTTCTTTTAGTTAAAATGTACCTTAGATGCATAGGACACAGTTAGAGAATCTGCTGAATTAGGTCTGGCCATCGTAGCGATTTGGCTAAATGAAAATATATTAACATTGAGTATATTTGTTTTATTATTTACTATGGCAATTAACCCAAGCTTTATAATAAATCTATACTTATACAAGCGAAACATCTCTGACAGTGACTAAACAAATTATTAAATCGCAACTTTATACTGGTCACCGTTCTTACATTTATATCATTTGCATTATTGACGTAAATACGTATAACAAACTAGTTGTTGCCTGCTATTTTACTCGCAATTTGATGGCATTTATTTTTTTGTACTTAAACGGTAATAATATCGATATTCATACTATACTGAAAGCCATATATGTACATATGCGTGAAAACCAGTTTTTTTTTACTTTTCCAGGCCGATTTTCACCAACACTGCGGTGAAAACCTCATCTACGTGATTTTCCGCAAAGTTTTTGTGTCATGCGCGTCCAAAAATACAAACAGGCAGATGGACAAAAATTCTACTAAAATATTTTAGTTTCTTTTGCTGTCAGAAAGACCGCTTATGTGATTTTTTTTAAATATCTTTTATGTACAGACATTGCAAGTTACTTTTTTATTATATGTATAAGTGACATATCTGTATACAAAGAAATACTTATAAACAGTAGAACTTAGTAATCTTCAAACTACCTAGATAAGTATTTTATACCTGCCTTACTACAATATCTTGAGTATTGATAACATGCCATTTTTGGTTGAAATTACTGCCGACTCGAACGCCAATTAATACATAGAAGAAATCTATATAAATTAGGTTGGTAGATGTATGTATGTACATACATCCACTAACCTAATTGATACGCTCAGTTAAATCTTATAGGAATTAATAATTTAGTACGTACATAGATTTTAACACTCTACCTAATCAACCAGAATTGATAGAGTTAAGGAGATATAATATTTATAAAAATAAAGATTTTAACATTAATAAATAAAACTTACTCAACTCAAACTCAACGATATCCTAATCGGGTTTTTTTTCCATAAGGCAAGAAAAGGCCATAAAATATTTTGCTCCTCAAAAAGTTCGTTAAGCGACATAGTAACGATCTTTGAATAATTTATTTATGCAAATAGGAATGACAGAAAAGTATAATATTAATACATGAAGCAATAATTTTGTACTCTTTTCCACGAGAATTCAGCCCTTGCCCAAGAAGTGTAGACAGCTAATATTTTTATATAATATGCATTAAAAATATGTACATTGAATTAACAAAGTCATTGCACACACTACCGTACTGCATCACAATGACATGACACATATACATCTAATATGTCAAGCAATTTCTTATTAAACATATCACGTGAATCAACAAGTGTGACACTTATTAATATTACATAAAAAGGTAAAATAATTGAAAAGCTTACAGTAAAAGCTCAACGCGGGGCCTCTAGTAAAATCTTGCCCTCAATAAAAACAACCTTTATTTTTTTTAAATAAAACTTATTTACGGATTTTATCACGTATACTTTAGATTAACGAATCTCAACGTTTTCATTACTTAACAGCGTTCAATGTCGAACGATATACTGAAATAGTGGATGTTTTGATGCCATTTTTTAATGCTAGTATCATTTTTCTAATTATTATTTTGGTGCGATCCACGCAGAATCTTTTTGAAACTGTCTTAAGATCTTGCAGTTTTTGTTTGATTAGGTTTAACTGTCAATTTGTCAGAATATTTGAAGGCACTGACATCCTTTAACGATTGTCAAAAGGTTTTCTTCACAGCCGAGACCGACTTTTTACGTGCCCATTTAACGCATCATTTTAATTTTTAGGCAATCGGGCGATCAGTCTGTTTTGCTCTAACCCAACTAAGAAACAACAACATAAATTCATTCAAGGCACAGAAATATCCCCTTTTTATGATGATGAAAAAAATTTTGACGATTGAAGAATACTACAATAAGCAAAATGATAAAGTGTACACTCACAGTTCTAAAGATGTGGTATGAGGGATCTCCGATACATAATTGCGCTTGACAGCTTCCCCTCTGCTAAGTACGAGGCCTCGACAAATAGAGGTCTCATACTGAGTGGAAGGAAATACTTATCACTCTTCCGGAACATCCTCCGAGTAGATATCCTGAATATTCTGATGGCGCCTGCTGGTAGGCGTTTGTACGAAGATGGAAAGGGGTTGGATTACAAAGTGCTGCACCTAGACGAGCCTAAGCACATTTCTTTTTCCGAATGGCTACTTCCGGATGTCCTGGATATCGTGCTCTGCCGTAGGATGCCATGCCAAGGTCAGATTGAGGTGTTGTGTGACGCGGACAAACAACACTTACCCGTAGTCATCATGATGAGGTTGGTTATTTATATGTGCAATAGGTATTCGAAGAATCGGGAAATATATTGACGGGTCCGATAGCGTACCTGTTTTATTTTTAAAGCAAATGTCGATACTAACATTTGGAATGTCTGTGTAGGGTCAAATTGATAGTATTCAAGTATATTAATGGTCCAATAAAAAGTAAGTTGCAATTTCACTCGTTCGAGAGAGATAATTTAATTTTAAAAATGACATTATACGTTATATTGATACTATATTTTTAATTGTAAATGGTTTATATTGTGGGAATAACACCCGCTTCGTGCGTTTCGCAACATACACGAATGCAGTACCGCTGCTAATTCCAATTCATAACTATAAATATTAACATATCGTTATTAAATTATTTTACAAAACATTAATTTCATTCAAGACCCATAAAAAGAGATTTTTAGAGATAAAAACTTCCAAATTACAGATTTTGGTTCAAATCGTTACAGTCTTTTCAACCGACTAGCTTAATAAGCCCTTGATTTGATTTGACATTGGGACCTTCATCATCAAATGTTTAATAATGATCAAATTTTGTGTAATGTTCTTTATTTTATTTCAATGTTGCAAAAAACATTACATTCCTCTATTGCATGAAAGGAGAAAAATTGGATATCTGACTTTCTTATTACGTTTAATGACCAGCTTATAGAACATTTCCCAGCTGGTGAACAAAAATAGACTGCGTGTACACGGATGGTAATAACGCTTTGAAAAGCAATAGCAAAGTTAAAGGCAAGCTCTGGGCATGCTGGAGCGGGAATTTTATGAAAGTGAATTTGAAGGAAATAATATCCGTTTTCCTCGTGAAAATGAATGTTACCACCAGCACGGAATTGCAATTACCTTATCTTCTTTGCAATACTTGATACTTTTCCACCCAAACACGCTTCAGAATGGGGATTTATACTTATTTTTTAAAAGGTTTTATAATAAAACAAAATCTACTATATATATATTCTAAGCACTGAACAATTTTGTATTGTTCGGTTTTAAAACTGGTAATTTTTTTCCATTTATGGTGGTTGCTACAAGCCAAGTGTGCGGGTCACAAATACGAAAGGTCATATGCGTGACAATGATGAGTAAAAAGCTCCTGCGATTTTAGACCTTGGTGGACTTATTTTTCACACAGTATATTTTAAAAAACAGTATGACGTATTTAAAGGTAAAAATAATAGTACTAAACTTGACTAAAATTGTTGTAAAACGTTTAGCTGTGTATGTGCATTCTTTTCATTCGTTTTACAGCGGCCTAAGAAGGGCGATGATGGGCGTCATCTATTTCCATAACTAATATCATTTATTTGCGTTCTTACAAAGATTAATCGTAATATTAATATGTGAAGCAAAAAGTTTGTACACATTGTTACTGTTAATTATTCTTAATACTGCTAGCTCACAAGTTTTACATCTCATTTTATTTTTAACAAGTGATTACATGTATTAAATCGTTTTTTTTAAGTATAAGTTTGAAAGTATAACTAATAAGGCATTAGGAGTTTTCACAAACGATTATGATTTTTCTTCTCCCCATCTTTGAAGCAAAAACATGTTTTGTACGTTGTGAAAGTAATTGCAGTATCGTGCAGGTGGCAACATTAATTTCCACAAGGAATACGTATAGTATTTCGATTATATTCAGTTTTATAAAATTCTCACTGAGGGACGGCGAGTGAGCCCGATTTTCAGAGTTCCACTTTTATGTGCCTTTTTTATTCTTTTATATTCCTTTTCACAGAATGTTGAAATGTACGAATGAAACTATAGCTTTTTTTATCATTATCTGTTCCTTTACTTTTAAATGTTATAATATATTATATTTTTCGATATTTACAACAATAATAAAGTATGTCAACTTTGTCACAAATATTTTATATTTATTTGGTTTTAAAAATCCTCTTTCATACCTAGTCTGGCCATAAGTTCTATTACAAATGAAAATGCATTTTTTTAATGAACTAATGTAATACTATTAATATCAATACCTACATATTTATTGATCTCAGCAAAAAATAAAAAAAATATTCTATACGACATTGTAACGTTTGGCTTTTATATAGGCATT
>DWHK01000931.1:0-12254 GCA_018247855.1 Graphium androcles
TGCCTGGAAACAGCTACGAATCAAAGAACGGAGAGAGCATGAGTGATAAGCTTTTACAAAATTGTTTCGTCAAAGATGTGTAGAGAAAAGCACAAAACGCTATCTTGTAAGCATAGAGAGCTTCATTTCAAGCATAATTTTCGAGTGATTCAAGCGATACATGGGTTGCGGTGCGTCGCTATTCACGTGTCGGAGAGGGCGCGGGGCGGCGCCGCCCGCAACTCGAATAGATTCCTTTAGTCACATTTATGGCTAATATATTCATGAAAGTTTCGCAAAAATATTTCTCGGCGAGCGCTTTGTTATGAGTGCGACGTAGACGAAATGGCCTGTGCACAGTTGATATTGGCGGTAGGTTAAATGCTATGTATGCGTGTGAAAACGGCGAAATATATGTGATTCTATATTTAAGACGTTAGGGTTTTAGGTATTGTAAGAAGCGACTTGTAAACATGAGACTTCTTCGGAGGGGCGTAGAAATTTTGTGGTGCAGTAAAGAAAATCTACTAGTCATTACCTACCCGTAATAAAAATTGATTATAAACTAATAAATTTTATTGTATATTTTTAATTAATTTAATTTACGTAAGCTTATCACCATCTACAAACGATTCTGCACCGAATGTTCATAGTACGCAAGTAGCTACGCGCAGAGAAGCGTAGAAGACGGGCGGGCGGGCGCACGTAGCGAAATATTGCGCCGAACGAGCAGGCCGGAGAGGCAGCGGAGCGGAGCGGCGTCCGTCAGCGGCACGCGGCGGGCGCACGCGACGCGCCGCGCAATTTCCGCCCCCGCGCCACATGCGACGCGACGCCCGCGCCGCCCTAGCCGCCCGACGCACGCCGCCCGTACACACTGCGTTCTCTGACGTCCGCTTTAATGTGTTTCCGTTCGCTCGCTCGCTCGCGGTCCAAATGAAAAAAGCCTTAGTGAAGAGTGTAATAGACAGTTGCGGTTACTATGTATGAAGAAGTAATGATATTTATTGAACTGTTCGACTAAGAACGAAGTATACATCAATGTATATTCATTACGTTCGCTATATACATTTACATATGTTTAAATTTGTTAAAAAATTGTTTGGAATCTTTTAAGGCAGTTGTTCCAACTCAGATTACCGTTTTTTGAGCAAATATTCTGCACTCCGCGTGGTTTCGCTTTAATGTAATTTTGTTTGTTTGTGTTAAATGAAACAAAACCTCGCGAAAGTATTGATAGTTGAAAAGCCATCATTTTTGAGTTATTCGACTGAATTCGATACAGTAGTGTAATCTATACGATATGTATTGCAGTACATATGATATATGCATAATGCATACGCTCTAACCTTCATTTTGTTCGTTTTTATCCCAATAAAAAGCTTTACTGATGTTATATTAAATAGTTGTAGGTAGTCATTACTAGTTTTTCGAACTGTTTGAATAGCGTAACGTTCAATCTGTATACGACACGCAGGAACCATGTGATGTTATTTCGTTAGTTCAATTACGAACAAAGAATAAAAACACCTCGGTTTGAGTATTATATGCAGTTGAAGGGTGTATGTAGCCGTCGGACTGAATGTATCCTCTGTACATATCGTTTGTCGTCTGATTTAAAGTGTCTATGTTTAACCGCAATCGATCATAACAATAAAAGTCTTAAGTTTTTACAGTCACTTTAACGTTATCTTTATACTGTTTATTTTTCGCCTAGACTAAGAGGGTTAACTCCCCCGTAAGACATTTAGAAGCTACGACTAAAAGAGGATTTGTTTCTTTGTGTTACAAATTTACAACGGCAGGACGTCGACAAACTGAGCCCTCTTAACTATATTTGATCTAAAGTATTAGCAACCGAATTCGAAAACCGTTAATTTAGTTTTATTTGATATTATGTATTAAAGGAACATTTACAAAAATAATTTGTTCATTTATTTCAATTTTAGTATATGTATCTCAGTATGTGGAATATGTACAGTATATGTATCTTATATAAAGAGATCAGTTTATGAAATCGCAATATAAACTCCCGATATAGTTATAGTCTACATCATGTAAATACACGATGTATATCGTATCCATCATGCCAACCGTAAATTCATTTGCGTGTACACTTTGAGAATTTCAAGTATTTAGTTCCATGAGCGTTCGAGCGAAATTCCTATCAAAAAGATGCCCATGAGAAGGGTATAACACGTTAAATTCGGAGCCATGATTTATTTTGGCCGTGCCTCTTTCTTGGCTCGCGAGGAATGGATTTAATAATTATGGGGTAAAGAAGCGAAGCGTGTGGGGTCTCGGCGGAAGTTGGAGTGAGGTAGGGTCGCGATTAAATCGCAGGCGTTTCGGCATGTAACAGGAAGTGGGTCAAGCGGTGCCGCCCGTGCTATTTATTGCGTTTCCGACCGAATTGCAATCGCCGTCCAAGATTTTGAAAATCGAACGTCCCATTTTCCTAACGTTCAATCGTGTAAGATATTGCGCGATACGCTGGCTATACGGTCGCATTAAGGCTGCACTTAATTGGATTACATTCAACTTTAAACCGTCTCGGTATTTGAAGTTGGCGTCTAATTTTAGAATTTAAACTTCGGGCAATTCGGGTGCATCGGGCCCGGACGCATGAACGATCTTCGGCGGTTGATAAAGGCATACCATTAAAAGTTCTTTCCGTCTACTAGCTGCTGTTAGGGCTAAGTCTTAGTCGCTCTGCAATTACAGTCAAGTGCCTTCAAATGAACCGAGCTCTCGAGCACGGTGCATCGCTTCGCACCCGACTGCGCCCTCTTCTGCTCTATGCCATTTCCACTCGGTGTTAATTTGACTTGAAACGATTATATAATCCGTTTGCGTGATTTACCGATAACATAAACTTTTCATTTCACTTTATATAAACATGAAATTGTAAATATGCCGATATGTATTTTTTGAGCATTCCTTTAGAAGTTTTCATTTTATATGAACTCATTTTATTGTTAAACCTTTCTATTGTCCTAAGTTTTAATATGAGTAGAACTTAGAACGAAAAAACTAATTTGAATAATAATTAATGTTAAATTGGTGCTGTACTGAAAATTAAGAGTTATTTTGTCAAGCAATTCAACTACAACGAATTGTTCTGTATATAGAGGTATGCAGACAGCTAATTTTTCCAAGTTCGCAACTGTTATTATTATTATTTTGATGTATCTCATCACAAAGAATACAAGCAGTGTTTGCCTACAGCGAAATCTCAACTCGGAAAAAGAGACGCCTAAGGGAAGATTTATTTTCATGTATTATTCATTCACGTGTCCTCGAACGTTTTCATTTCTATGCGGTATTTCGGCAGTGCGATAATGATATCTGTCGTAAAAGCCGTTATGATATCTACTTACAGCTAGGATATGGAAACAGTGCAAACATATACGCCGCGGAAAATATTGACACAGTGTATGCTGAAGACAATATGGATTGTGGATGAAAATGTATTATGGATGAGGATGCTTTAAAGGGCGAAATTTTATCTCTTAATCCATATACGGTAACTTAATACTAGTATATGTAACTATTAATCATAGTAATGAAAGAGTTATAGCGTTTAAATTTGTTAGATATAATACATTAAGTTTTATTAAAATGTAAGCATTTTAGGCAAATTTGCAAGCGCGTAGATATAATGTACGCCTTTCTTTCTGAAAATAATATTACAGAAGTGGTTTAATTTTAGTTGTATTTTTTTTATTTTAGCGTATTGATTTATGTTGCGGTGGATTATAGAATATAAGAATGATATAAAATGATTATACAAAGTATTCAGCGATATTATTTGAACATTATTCGAACAATTGTTGCTATTTTATTTTAATACGTAAAAAATAGAGTCATCATCTGTGCATTAAGAATTCTTAAGAACAATTCTTTAAGGGCATGACAAACATTAAAAGAAAAAGTCTTTTAAAGGTTTTTAGAATTTTTGTTTGATTTTGCTTGGGGAAATGCGCAAAAATATTTTGACATGTTATTAAATTGGCTATCGTAATAGTAATCCCATATTAACATAATATACAGGGTTATTATATTGTTATCAACTAAATAGCAAATATATATTGTATTAAAAGTAATAAATTAAATTAGTTTTTGTATTGAAGGTAAATATTTCTTTTTATTATTACTCTATTGTAAAAATACACAAAAAAAAAACGAAATCTTTAATGACCTTATAAAACAACATACAGTATATATCTTGCACACAATGCTTTTTTCACAGGGTAAAATGTGCGTTTATCAATACGGACAAGAACGAAAGTTATCTTTTTAATATTTTTTTACAATTACAAAAAGTCAATAGGTATTGTATATGTAATCAATTGATACGCAAATAAATAATCTAACCAATTATTAGAAACAATTATTTTGACACAAAGTATACTTTCGTGACATATTTTTTCTGTTATTTTGATGAAAACCGAAACTGATGATAACAAACTACTAAACCGATTTTTATGAAAATTTTATGGGACCACACTTAGGATATTTCCTTTCCAACAAAAAAGGAATCATCAAAATTATACACGAGGAAGAAATTCGCGAACACACATAAAAAAAATATACGGTCGAATTGCAAAACCTCTTTTTTTAAGTCGGTTAAAAAGCAGACAATTAAACGAGAATAGTAGAAAAGAAAGAGAACCGGTGTAATTGTAATTT
Organism: Graphium androcles; assembly: GCA_018247855.1. Lineage (NCBI taxonomy): Eukaryota > Metazoa > Arthropoda > Insecta > Lepidoptera > Papilionidae > Graphium > Graphium androcles. Next base: position 4,672 of record DWHK01000931.1, read on the forward strand.
TACGTCTTCAAAATTAAAAAATGTGTTGTACGGCAATTTGTGTTGCACGTTGCTCTTTTGGCAAGATTAGTGCAAAACGCGCGATGGCCTGTACATCCGAAGATATTGATTTTGGAATGTGGCCAAAAAAACTCCTAGTAAAGGCACGCGTCAACTGCCGCGCTGCCCCGGCCCCGCCGTCAACCCTTTTACCAATATTAAATTCTGTTTTGCCACTTCGCGAATCCTCAATTCTAAAAATACAATCTACAACGCATAAATGAATTATCCGCTTTGCTAAATAATAAACATATTTGCAATGCATACGCGATAAAACTTCTATTTTTGAACAGAAACACACTTTGTAGAATATCAATATAGGTGATTAGAACATCGTTGCAAATTTGGAATTTGAAAATAATTCAAAACTAGCTGAGTACTGGGGATTCATCGCCATGGGAATTTAGGATATATAACATACAACAATTAAGGATTTATATCATACATACATACATATCCTATACGTCAATCCAGGTCATATTCTATCCGTGTACCAACTTTTATCCAGATCGGTGCAGCCGTTCTTGGGTTTTAAATAGTGTAACTAACCCGACTTTATTTTATACATTTAGACGTCTAAAAGTTTTTTTAAAGCAAAATTAAAAAAGCGTTTTTAAATTGTGTTGCTATTCACCAGGTCAAATCAAAAACTCCGTGTCTCAGGAGATAAATAGATCATGAATTTTCATCCCGAAGTTCAAACTGCTTGATTACTTTATGGAAACTTGTACAAACGTTTTTTTCCAAGCAAGGGTTAATCCGACTTATACTTGAAAAAATAGAACTTTCCTTGATTAAAGACGAGGCTTGGCAACTTCTTAAAGGGCGCGAATACTCAGAATTGTTGTTTACTTTGCGATTGTATAAAAATATTTATCGCTTTAGTCTTTGTATTGCTAATTGTTTACAGTTGAGGCGAAAACAGATTTTATGTATGTATACATGTATGTATGTATTTAAAGCGATAACTCTCGAACCAGTGCTCCTATTTCAATGATATTTGAAATATATGTAGGTATTATTAGTACAATTTTTAAGTTCGTTGGGCATCAATATCGATTCAGTAGTTTAAGAGATATTGAAATAAATGTAAAACTAAATAATCGCGAGATCTAAGTTGGCGGCGATCTACTAGTAATAAAATAAAGATTATTTAATATAAAACATTTTAGCATCGACCTTCATTGCTCATGTGTATATAACTATTCAATGAATTTGATTTGATAATACTTGCTAGAAAGATATGGTAAAAGAGATGAAAAATATATTCCAGTTTGATATATTTATTTAATTAGACTATATACTTTTTTCGTAGTCCAAAAGCAAAATACATTATATTTATATCAGGCAGTGGCTCAGTTATAATAAAATTTCGACCGTAACATCGTTAAATTTTTAGTATTTTATTTTGGCATTCTGCACTCCTTCTTCACATGAACTTGTAAGTAACTACTATACCACATACCAAACGCACCTTTTCGTGCTAAATTCTTAACAAAATTACACACATACGAATCATAGTGATATATTTCTTTTCTAAAATCTGTGAGAAAAAAGTGTACAAGATGCAAGTGAGCATGTTAAATGTATTGCAGATTAGTATTTTCTTCGTTCATTATTGTTGCATTAAAACGATTTACGAGACTAGACGACGCAATAATCCTGTATTGCGCTTCACTAAATTTCACTTCCGTTATATGTACGTTCCGCTTTAAACTTTATGTTGTTAGCAAGGAGGCACGTATCTACAAAAGAACGGGCAAAGAGTGACTGCCCGCAAAGTTTTCTGTAGCGAGACCGTCTCCACTTTTCTCTATGAACGGGTCTGTTTCCGTTTATCTTTGGTTGCTTTTTTGTTCGCGTCAGTTCCTTTTCTTATATTACGTCCTAGCATTTGCCGCATCGGTAGATACAAAGTATACAAGTGTAAATATATACATTGGGTTGTGATATATTCTACAGTTGTAACTGAGTAATATAGTAAGCAGTATTGTTTTGTGGCTTTTTTTTTTGGCGAAAGAAAATTAATGAATTCGCGAATGATTTGCAACCGGCATACGATGAGGCGTTTCGCGTAGAATTAATTGACGCTCCGCCGAGCCGGGTCTTAAATTGGTGTAAATCCTCAAGGCACAGATCATGCCAACCGAGCGTCGGCTCTCGACGTGCCTCCACCAATTACTTTAATTAAAACAATACCACGGCAACAGTGCTTCGTCGACTCGCCGAGTCTGTTTCCCATTTCCCTATTTAAATACGAAAACGAGCTCGTAGCTCGCGCTTAGCATGCAAGATGTTACTGTTCATTGTAGATACTGTGTAGCGACTATACGATCAGACACCTGTGTGGAGCTATGAATTAACGCGAGGCACCGACGAATATTACGTTGTACGCGTTTGGGATATTTTACACTGGCAATTTCAAGTAAGTTCATTACAATTAACGTTATTCGGTTTCCATTGTTCATACGTGACAATATAAGATACGAATGTGTGAACAAGTGTCGACTATATTTCACTTATAGATTCGAGTGAAAATTTGCAGCAGTGATTCCTTGAATGTTCGTATTTCCGCCTTTGAAGCGAGAGTGGTTCAAGAATCGATTAGGAAGCCAGGTTGATTCAGCGACTCGGGAGCTAGTAATTTACTCTCGAGTTGGCTGAAGGCGACACCTGTCGACCGAAGTGACGGCTGATAATGCGACGCGGGTGCCATTCGAGCGCGTCGGGGTGAGACGCGCATCCAGCTGCTAACCGCCTCACGCCGCACCAATCGGAATCATCCGCCCGAAGATTATAGGCAAAGTTGATACATTACAAGACGATCCGTGGATCATCGGATTAAAACGGATATTCAACGTGTATAAAGAAAACATTTATCACGTAACCTCTAACGGAGGTTAGATAAAGCCGCCTAAGCCGAGTATCATCTGCGGGATTAGAGTTTACATGAGGTCGGGAGCGAGGCGGCACGACACAGCACATCTCCGGCGGGAGGCAACTTCGCCAACTTTCTTAAGGGCGGTTAGCTAAGTTTGACGTGCACGCGCTGCCGCCGTAAGCCCGGGGATTCGATACTTAGTAACAAGTAACAACATCCAATATAGGGGATGCAATCAGTATCAGTGAAAATGATACAATATATCAAGCGCCGCGAAACTAGATAGTAACTTTTGGTACATCATTGTGTAATATCATACTCACGCTCCCATATTAAACTTCTTTAATGTTTCGTAATATCTGAAGTTTAACAATAATGGCGGGGGTTTGTGTCTCCCTTTTGAAGGAGTTTGTAACTTCGATTTGGTTTGAAATTTTAATAAACACTGTTTAACGCTATATCATTCGGTACTTAGCTCTAATGACTTTTAGGTACTTCTACTATTTAATAGACGGAAAAGGACGGTATACTTTCGTGAGCGCTACTAAAAAGCGTAAAGCTGATTTTTATTTAATTCTGACGTTTGTACTATTGTTTGAAAATTTTCACTCTATTTGGATAATTTTTTTTTCATTTATTGGTTTTTATCTCGAATATACCAAATCGGTTTATACATTTAGTTCTGTGTCTTAAATTGTATTTAAGTATAAATCTAAAACTTATGACGCAATAATTTATCACAATGCCACAAAACAGTTGTTACCCTAAACAACAGTTGGCTTGGATGATATTTAACAATACTTTAATGTATTGTAATTTGTATTGTTTATTTCTGTTATAATTCTTGCTTAATAAGCGAAAAAGTGAAACCAATTTTAACAGCAATATTCCACCGAAACGGACATTTGAATGAACCGAAAAAAGAAACGTAAATATTATTCACATTTGTATTCAAAAATATGAATATTAAGAAAGTAATATTCGTTATGATAATGCTGGGCGCGGAATCAGTCGACTGTGTTATTAAAAGGCGGTAGTGCTGGGTAGGTAGCGGGGCTGTTCAAGGGGTAGGGAGTGTAACTTCCACGTTCCTACTGCGCCGACCCGCGGTGGCAAGAATGTACGTAGCACGAGTTTTATGAGTTTAATCAAATCGTTTTAGGGGTGTCACGGCATGCCCTAACGACTGATTGTATGTGCTGCACATGTGCTGACCCGTGTTGTTATTGACTTGTTACTGTTATTTTCAATACCCTTGTAAAATTAACCCGTTTTGGTGTAAATTATTTCAAGGAATATTAGCTTTTGCCGTTATTACAGTATTGCTGTTGTTTTAACTGCTTGTCGTATACAATGCCGTTTTACTTTAATTTAGAATTTGGTAACAAATAAACTAGAATACGATATATAATTTTCAAATTTACATTTTTTTTGGTGAAAAATAATATTTAAATTTAATTGTTTACCTTATGCTTACAGTACATACAACTGTGTCAAAACTTTTTATAATCAAAGCCTAAAAAATTTGATGATTCCCAGCGCACAAAGAATTATTATCGCAGGCTATATATTCACGTTAAAGCCATGGATAATAATTTAAAATCGTCTCACAGGGGGAGATTAAAATAAATAAGTGCAAGAAAAACTAACAGACTGGTTATATTTATTTAAATTTTCCTCCAATATATAGATATATGTTGAGATAATTTTGTTAATTAAGGCTATTTTTCTAACTTAGAAAATGTTCTATCTATATTAATATCGTAGTCTAATCTGTATAAATAAGTAAAAGTTGTGTGTTGGTATGAATCTCCAAATGTTTCCACCCCATTTCAAAATTCTTTCATGAATTTTATGAATAGAGCTTCAGAGTGGATTTAGACTATATAATTTACCACGACGATGAAACCACAAGAAATATACAGTAACATATAAACTTACTACTTTCTACGCCAAACTATTGCAACTTTAAATTAGCTGTAGACTAGTTCCTGTTGATAACCGTAAATATGACAACATAGTGTTTAGAAACCGAAAGAACGGAACGAATATTTCCGTCAAAATCGAAAGTATCTAAAACTTACACGCGCACAAGCTTATCGGGTCGGTGACGACGGCTGTAATTCTTCTCTAGGTGTAAAGTTATCCAAAATATGTATAGGAAATCTAAAGGTTGTCCTAAGCTGGTCGTAAAACGGCATTACAGGCGATACGGCTCCGGCCCGGACGGATCTCATCAATTAGGGCGTGCGCGATGGCTACCGTAAAAATCTATAAAACTGCCTCCGATAAAACCTTTTTCGGACCTGTGCGAAGTTGCCAGCGGGGCGAACAGCCGATACGTCAGTATTAAAATCGCGCCGAGGTAACAATATATCGATGTTCAAGTTTTAAGAGTAATATCCGTCGCCGGGGCCGCGGCGCCCGCCTCGAGATGAAAAATGTTTTCCAGGCTAACCGTCGAATATTCATGCACCGGCGGAGCGATCGTAAATTATTTCCCCCGATGCCGCTACGTAGGTACCGGACAAATCCTTTATGCAGATGTTGACTTCTGCCTTATTTTTCATTTGATAAGCGCGGACGTTATTCCAGGCTTGTTCGCTCGAGTGACTTCGCCTTTGAGCAGATCACGTGTATGCATAAAAAAGGAAACTTGTCTGAAAAAATTCCAATTACAATTTTTGGAAAATTAACTGAAATTCGTTATTTCTCCTAGACATTGTGATTTTGTGCCACACTTGCAAAAAAGGGAAAAAGAGGAATTTTGAGCAAGTTCCCGGTTGTGTTATTAAAGCAAAGACTGTCGCTTAAGATATGGGTTACAAAGTAACACGTTATGAATACCTAATTTTGGTCATAGTAGTTCATTTTGTTATAATATTAATATTAAAATTTCGTTAAAAATACGACGACAATGTGTACTGTTCGTGTAAATGAAAGAAATCAGTATGATTTCTTTTTAAAATAATATATGTTTGAAATAAGAAAAATAACGCTAAAGCCTACTAAACTATAGTTGTAAGAAAAGTGATTTTTTATAGAATCGGGAAAAGGTGATTTAAGAATGAATATAATAAAGTATTAGTTTTATAGTCAGATTTATATATAAGATGAAAAAATGCGATGCTGATCATTTTCAAATAAAGTTGGTGCGGTGTGTTTAACTTTTTCGTCAGAATGGTGTATAATTTTTTTAAGATGATTATGAAGAAAGAAAAAGCTTGGGTATAGATAAAAAAATACATAGAACCTCGTCCTTTTGAAGTCGATTAGAAATGAAGATTTACATAATTCTAAATATCAGTAAAGGACACATAAATTCAAGGTAAATCCTTTAAGCCTCCAATTCACCATAGAAATTTCTCGTCCACATATATCACGTTACATCACAAGGAATAGCGGTAACCGCAAGGAAATCGCCATAAATCCAGCGTGTGCAGCTTGCAGGCGGCAATGAGGAGCGAGCGTAGCATGCATGTTGGATGAGCCGCCGCTGTACAGGTGTCGCGCGGCTTATTTTTAATGCATCGCACCCGCTGCAATTTGCGCTACGCAGGATACTGATACGAGTGCAAATATTCATGGTATACTTAAAAACGTGACGCTGAGGACCGACAGCTGTACCTTTGTATACGTAATTCTATACAAAGCTTTTTTAATTTTTTTTTGTTACTATTTGGTTCATAGTCAATTTTTTTTTCTTACTAAGGCTTTTAGGTCTCAACATTTGAGTATAATATATTTAAAAAAATAATTTGCAACGAGGTGTATACCCAAATATCATAGATCTAGATCTAGATCTATCGTCTTTACTCGTCGATATAATTTTAAACCAAAATAAATGTAATTATAAACATAATTGAAAGTTTATTGTAGCTTATTTTTTTTTAATAAATATCTATTCTTTAATATTAAAATATATTTTTTAAAGAACCAGTCAATAATACAATTTTTAAATTTTCAAACTAACAAACCCAAAGTTTAATGCTGTAGATAGGTGTAGCTAACATTTAATTATTTTCTGCTATAGTTTAATTTTTAAGTGATCTGTCCTGTCCCTGGAGCAAAGATGTCACTTTATGTCGGTATAATGGAAAATTAATTAGTAATCTTTTATATTAGAAGTCGCAACCTTAGGTTATAATTTGATGTCCTGACAATAATTTCGTTTCTTAACGTAGCACATCAACTTTTTTGACCGAGCGAGCAAAGCGAGTGAGGTTTACAATTACAGGTAGGGCGAAAATACATTTTATGTATGTATGTAGCGCGATTACCATTGAATCAGTGATCCAATTTAAATGAAACTCGGATTATGTGTAATGAGGTAATGTTAGTACAATTTTTAAGTTCGTTGGGCATCAAAATCGGTTTAGGATTTTAAGAGATATTGAGATAAATGTTAAATAAAAAACCGCGAGGTCGAAGTCCGCGGCGAACTACTAGTTATGTCTATAATAGAATGTTATATATATACATACATAATTATTCTGTACGCGTGTGTATATCAGTGAACTCTTCTCAAACCCAATACCCCATCCGCTGTCATCAGTAGCTAAAGTTTATGCAAGTCTGCGATGCAAAGTTTAAATCATACCATAATGACATGAATATATTTTTGTATTGTCAATCTGTTAATATAAAAGTAATGAGTATTTGA
>DWHK01000932.1:0-12251 GCA_018247855.1 Graphium androcles
TGAAATTTGAAATATATGTAGGTAATATTAATATAGTACAATTTTTAAGGCATTAGAATCGGTTTAAAAGATAATCAAATAACTTCCTTAATAAGTTCCCGACGAACTGCTAGTTCTAAAGCCTTTATATGAATGTGGTATGATGGTATAATCCCGAATTTAGTTCCTTGCGTACATAATTGCGGAATAGTTGCTTTCAATCTAAGCTACCGTCATCATAATATTAGTAGGTAAAGCTTAAATTTTGTATACCTTTTTAAGAAAACTGACCAAACAGAGGCGAATGAAGTTTGGCACAGTTAAAGTTTATATGGGGAAGGAGTGCAGAAAGCTATTATTTTTATATAGTAGGTATTAGAAATACATTTTATTAATAAACAAAGTATAAAACACACTAACCAACATACAACACACACACTAACAACAAAGTATAACACTCGCTAACACACTATCATGCATTTTTACACATCACAATGACATGACATACATTTCTTCCTCATATACCTATTAGGCGAATTGACAAGTGTGTATCTTCTTCCTCCTAGCCTTATTTTCAAATTACTTGGAGTCGGCTTCTTATCCAACCAAATTTTACCTGAATATCAGTATTTACAGAGCGACCGCCATGTGACCTCCGTAACCCAAAGGGCGAAACTGAATTCGAATTTCAGATTAGTTATCAGGATATTTGAAGGAACTGACATTCTTTAACGATTGTCAAAGGTCTTCTTGACAACCGGGACCGAATTTTCACATCCGACGCATGGTTCATCTTAATTTTCAGGCAATCGGGTGATCGGCCCGTATTGTCTTAACTTAACTAAGAAACAACAACATAGTCATTGTCTCCTCGCGGGATTCGAACCCACGTGCTACGGTTTGTAAGGGCCTATACGACTAGGCCATGGAGACAGTCACAAGTATGACATTGACTAAAATTATATAAAGAGATAAAAATAAATAAATATCTTACGGTCGATATTCGACCATTGCGGGACCTCTAGTATTTTTAACTGCTTTGATGAGCGGATAGATTATACATACTCATGATATATAAAAGTGAACGGAAAACTTTTCTGCATCAATGATAATGCAGTGAAATGCAAAAGTATAGTAGAACAATGGTAGAAACTATTTAGGTGGCAAAGACACGCCTGAGCTATCACAGCGCGCTCTATTACAATACCGGAGTTAGATAGAATCTAAAAGCAATCCACATTGTTATATTTCCATTTCAATAACACGTTTTTATGAATGTTGCGTTGTGAACAGCGCGAGTGAAACGGTATTGATAATCATTGGAGGTGACAAAGCCTCGACAGTGGATTAGTAATCACGCTGTGACATGTTACACGTACTGTTTGATTATTTATGAGATAATCAATTGCGTATGGTTGTAATGTGAATAGGTTTTTACTAGTAAATCCTTTGTAGGTTACTTTAAATTGTATCGACTAGAGGCAAACAACGTTGCGTAGTACATATCGGTAAGTGACCGAGCCAGCGAAACGAGGGAGGTTTAAAATTAGAGTTGGAGTGATAACATTTTTTATGTATATATGTTTCGCGATAGCTCTGGAATCAGTGCTTCAATTTAAATGATATTTGGAATATATGTAGGTAATACTAGTATAATTTGTAAGTTCTTTGGGCGTCAAAATTGGTTTAGAAGTTTATAAGATATTTAAATAAATGTGAAAGAAATTCATCAAACAAAATAATCGTGAGGTCCGAGTTCGCGGCGAACTACTAGTGTAGGAGTCAAATTAATCTAATTCTAAATAAGCATCGATAATCGATGACGTTGATGGTGAGCCTAAAATTGTAATTTAGAATTGTTCCTGCGTCTAATAAATATGACCATATAAATAATTAAACAGCACGTAATGTTTACATAAATGCTGCATGTGGGTCCGGACTGGTAGGCAGACAGACGGGCAGGATGGAATTAAGGGTGAGTGTAGTGAGCCAATGATTGCCCCGTGAGAACGGAATCACCACGTGGTGCTACCGTCGACAGCGTAAAAGGGTACAAAAGTTTATAAAATACATAAACTTGATTATTGATATGTAATTGAAATTCATAACCGCAAATTATATTTCATGCCCCACATACGTTTTGAGAATTCAATATTGTATGTGATAACAGAACATTAAATCTTAACTCTTTCCTTTTTGAGTGAAACGCTCATGTATGAATTACGTCACACGTTAAAGAAAGCAGGGACTCAACTTAGATTGAAGTGGTGTGGCTCACATATAAACAATAAGTTATACACATAGAAATAATTGTATCCAACTGCGACAAGGAAAGAGTGGTTTTGTTAGATCCGAGGAATTGGGTGATGTAATATATGGATGAACCTGAAGTTGGCACATCCATCAGTTCATCTAATTGTAAGGGCAAACTACCACTACTACTACTATGAACATTTTAATTATGGTTATTGGCTTAGATTTTTTATATATTTGATCTAAAGTAAGACTTATAGAAAGACAGTCGCGTCGCAGACAGTCGTAAAGACTTAGTTTACGATGTTTACGATTATTTGCCTTTTCAGTTTAACAATGAAATTGAATTTAAACTTATATACGATTATCACGCATTCAAATCTCGCATCTGCCGACCGTCCTTCAACGGTCGCGATTACAATACAACGCACGCAACGATAATCGGCGCAAGGCAAAATTATCTACCAGCAAAACCGAGCCCCAAAACACGATACTCCCGCTGCGTGAATTGCGCGGACGGTGAGGCACGCTTTGTAATGTATTTCTCTGCACTTCACACATCTAACTGCGGAAGTTATGAACATCGACAAATAACTTCAAGTCGTAAGTGTAAACTTATGCAAACTATCCACCTTAACGTCTTCGCATTCTGACCGTACACCTTATGGGCAACACAGTTTGATTAAAATATTATTATCCTAATATGGTCATCATTAAAATATCAATGAACACTCATAACCATGCATAGAATACCAGGAGAATAATCTTCATATAATAAGTTTGGCTCAAGAATCTTTGAAATATGATGGCGCCACTTTAACCCTGGGTACGATACATAGGAAGTGACGTCATTATTGAAGACCGGTTAAATCGGTCTTCAAAATTGACAACTCTACAACTACTGTATAACTGTAACTTCATTTCATTCCCCTGGATTACTTGCAGCGCCATCGTGGAAGGTTTGGTAACTACTCAATGACACTATATTTCAAACAACCGGAAGCCAGTTATTTACTCATCGTCCATACTAAGATTATCCTCCTTACTAAAGGCTCCATGGATCTACCGTAAATTCTTCTGCATATTATCTGTACACCTTATGGCAACACAGTTGGATTAATATATTACCAATGACCCCAATATGGTCATCATTAAAATATCAATGAACACTCATAACATAAAGATAAAAAAAATGAAAGTGGCTTCCGTGTGCACAGACAAAAAAAAAACTATCTAAAAACGCCGCGCCGACGTAAAAAAACCAGTTGGCGCAGTCGATTAGGTTTGTTGTCAGTTGCTTTTTTTAAGACTAGAAGTGCACTTGTAAAATTAGATCTCCGCTGAAAGCGAAATTTCGTAGAGGTCAGTGGAACGCTTTCGTAACGAACGCAAAACATGGCGGCGCCGTGACGAACGGGTAATCACAGGCACCGGCTCCGATTCGACACGGCCACCCGTCGCGGTGACATCTCATAGATGCAACGCCTAATATGCTCGTAGAAATCAAATGACAGAGTGGGAATGCAGTCTCAAATTTCCACATGGCTTTCTATTTAGTTTTTTTGACGGGGTGCATTTGTTCTTTCTGAGAGGTGTTAGTAAAACGAAGCTTAAATGATAAATGTTTACCACCTTGCCTCTACATTGGCAAGATGGTATACATATTTTCGTTTATACGTTACATGATCTTGACTTAAATTTATTTGGTGTCAAGTATCTTTTGAATGGTTTATTTAATTCAATGATGTAGCGTTTTAAATTACTGCTTGATTGAACTTGTCATAGATATCGATGGTGATATATCTTGTCAGCAGATCGTATACAGTCGAAAACTCTACTAAATATGCAATCAGATATTTATCCGAATATTATAAATGCAAAAGTTTGTTTATCTGTTGCGTTTTTATGTTTTAAAAACTTAGACAATCATCATATACTTTTGTACCCACGCCGGTGATAAAAAAAAACATACGGTTCTTTTAACCACGAAAAAAACTGTTCTAGCAATAGATATAGGTATTCCTTCTAGGCAGTCATCCACCATTAGAACTTGAACTACGTACATAACGATTCTAAATAAACAAACTAGAAAAAAGTAGAAGAAAATTTTATACCGCAAAAAAAATCTAGATCAACACGGAGGAACCCGCAAGCACAATCTAGTGGATAAATATATAAAACAGGAAATGTTAATACAATCAAATATTATTTATAACCTTATACTCTTATGGAGATGATAAAAAAGATTTTAAGACGATGCATTGTAGGACTAATAGCTAATATAATAATAATTTATCCTTATCAATAATTTCTAATACACATTTTCTTCCATTGAAAATATGGCAATCAGATAAGGTACCGAGCCGTTTCCATTATCTTATGTTCTGTTTCCGCAATGATACGTGTGCATAGCGTGGATTGCAAAATATTCCGCGGCTTGATGGGTTGTTACTTCTTCTTATGCGCTGTGCAATTTGAAAAGAATGTTGTCGGATAGACGCTCGGACGTTGGTCCGTACTAGTTTATTGCCAGTTTATTGTTTATGCTATCACTTGAATGTGGCGGTTACAAAATATACAAGAAATAATTTTATTAGATACGAACAAGATACGCTATGCATTTTATTGCAGTTATGATGGCCGAGTGGGCGGAGGAGTCGGCCTCCGAATATGGAGATCTCGATATGATATCCAATGTTGCCGGTTGTCTCTGGAACTTATGTAGGTACTGTTTACGTCGCTGCTATAAATGGATGAGTGGGAATAGTGAGCCTGTACGTTCGTGTTCGATGCTTACACCTCAACAGAAAAAGTTGTACCGACATTTATTGTTTTAATTATTTTTTTACGTAACTATTTAATTATAAACGACTTTTCAGTCAATAAATCGTTAGTTCATCATTTAATCCGATGAATATTCTTAAGGGTATAGGCGCTGAAATTATAATTATTACGTATCAGTACTCATTTCTGAAGGTATCATTAACAATTCGACGTAGCGAAGCTATCTTGAAGGTGGTATCATCGCGCCGCGTCTGGTTTTCGGTCAACAGCGCGGAATTCACGGCGCGGCTCGCGTCGTCGGTCTTTCCGGGCGATTATAATTTCACACAAAAAAGAAACCACGCTCCGAGCGCGGCAATTTGGGGTCAAGAGGGAGCGTGATCTCGGCACCGGTGGATAAAAATTATTTATTTGCGTGCGGCGCGGCAATTAGGGGGGCGGGGCGCGTCTGCGCGCGCGACCTCTCGACCCCGCGGCCTCCCGCGCCCGCGCCCCGCCCTGGACACTCGTCCTGTCACGCTGACAGCCCGCCAACTCCGAAGGAATTCCGAACATCTCTCGCTCGTCACGAACTTTCAATGCGTTCATAATTATCAACTAATTATGTTAAATTGTAAAAACAATAAAAAAGACCTGGAAATATATCTGAATATATAAGAAGCTATTTATAAATTACGTCACAGAAATTTCTTGATTCTTAGACCCCTCCAACCTCCTCACATCCCATCACACATTCTCTTGTAGTTTATACCATGTCACACTCACTTGACCCCTTCGTACCCCTAAAAGTGAGACATAATTTATGGATGAACCCTAATGTAATTTCAATTTATACTTATAATGGGATATTTTTCAATGGCTAGTAAATCCGCAACAGAAGAACACGAAACATGAACAGCAATAATACACAGGCCGTGAAATGTTTACTACACGCTGAAATCTTTCAAATTAATTCTTTTATTTACGCGAATACTTCACATTGTTACGGTCACGTGGTCACCGTAACATTATTTTAAAATTTGGGTATTTAAAAGCGAATTGAAACGTAATAAAATCCTTAAAACTACTTTTATTTAACAACTTGCGAGATATTAAACTAATAACGCGTTCAAAATCAATGGAAGAACAGCTACGAATATATGGCTTCTCAAGACCACAAGCATAATGAAGGCAGTTAATTTTTAACGGACCAGCATCAATTAGGTTAACAGTAATCGAGGCGATTTCCTCTGTATCCATATATCACGGGACCGTCACGGGGCTCATTATATTTAACGCTCTGAAAAAGGAGATGCAATTACCGATACCCGGTGTCGAAGCACGCGTGCGTACGATCACCGACGAAACGTGGGCGTTTTGAGAAAATTAACTCTGTTCTAAGATAATTCACACACCTCCGATTAAACTTTTTGTTAAATTTGACCGCCTCTTTTTTATAGGAGCAGGTGGCAAATGAACACGGTTCACCTGGTGGGGGGATTCACGATACTGGTAGGTTAGCAGGTGCGTTGTGAATATCTATGATGGTTGGTATGGATGGACAAAAATAATACAAAAATATAAACACTTCCCTATTTCTTTGGTGATAAGAATTCGTATAAAATTTTTAAAAGAGCTGATGAATGAGAAAGCTATATATTTATGGGTATCCTAAACGATTTGCTTCCTAAATTCAGAGCAGTTGAACTTTAAAGTATGATTTTAATTCAAATGAACATAGCATGAAATCTCAGCTATCATGAGTTTCTAACACAATAGCTAAGACAGTAATAACCTTAATTGTAAATAAAATATTCAGTTTACATTAAAATATAAATCCAAAATCGAAAACACTGTTTAAAAAGATTACACTAGTACAAATAACTCAATATAGAAATATTCTCACACAACATTTGTATTGCGTGTTATTATGCTTACATTACGTCTCATGGTGAATGTAAACTGCTATCTACATGTAGAATATGTCTATGCAATCTGTTTTATAATTATTCCTACCGGACAATGACAAATTCAAGACACTTCAATTAGACGACAAATAAGCAAGAACACATCTGATGGATATTATTAATAATATCGATCATACATTTTGGCAAAGGAGCAATAGCTCCATTGCAAATGGTTGCCAGCCTAAATTAATTTATTAACTAGTAGTTCGGTAGATTATTTTGTTTTACATTTATTTCAATATCTCTTAAACTAATAAACAGATTTAATGCCCAAAGAACTTCAAAATTGTACTAATATTACTATATATATTCCCAATTTCATTTAAATTGGAGCATTGGTTTGAAAGTTGTCGAGTTACATACACACATAAAATGCGTTTCACTGCAACTATAGTTGTAATCCTTACTCGCTTCACTCGCTCGGTCAATTACCAACATATATTTCAAATTTCATTGAAATTGGAGCACTTGTTCGAGACTTATTGCGGAACATACATACATACACACATAAAATGTGTTTTGGCCCTAATTGTTATTGTACCACACTCGCTTCAGTCGCTTGGTTAGTTACGAAAATTGTTTACTTATTTTTTTTTGTAAAAGAGTAGTATAACTCCTGAAAAGAGTAGGTATTTGCGTCTTAAATCTTAATTGGACCGTCATCTTGATTAAAGCAATGGACTGCACAGTTGATCGTTCCATTCCGCTATAAAAGGAGGTGACGTGTAACCAGTCTACGATTAATTGCAAGTGCTAATTACCTTTTTTTCCACTAATAACCCAAGGTACACGTGATTGCACTTAGAAATTTTAAAAGCAATAATAATTTTAATGTTACTTTTACAGACCTTATTGTGCGAGAAAGAACTGAAAGTAAAAAAAAAGGCTAAATGTCTAATTGTTTTACGCATTTAGCACTTGAAAATTAATTAGTCTTTCTAATTTTTTTGCATAAATAAGTCATTTTTAACAGAATATTAATAACAAATGAATAACTATATAAATATGGCCTTATTACGCAAGATCATAGACTTTCGCCGGTAGCTGATCAATTGCTATGGCGTCAAGCTGATACAAAAACCCTGTGCGCTTTAAAACCATGCGAGTTACGTTACGAGTTATTTTTACGAATAAATAGACAAGACTTCTGAGAGCATTCGTTATCTCTGTTTTTAAAGGGTCCCATTTGATCTTTTTCATTTAAGTAAAAATAAGTGTGTCTCTAGTTCTAAAGGCAAGATGTCATTGGTTTTCGCAGCAACTAGTTAAGAGAGAATGATTGAAACACAACACACTTTGTGTTTCTAAACGTTACCCCAAACGCCAAGTTGATACGAACAGGTGGAAGCCTATTGCGCTTTAATGAACATTGCCAAGCAATTCATACTATGCGTTATTTTTTAACAGGCTTCAAAAAAGGAGGAGGTTCTCAATTCGACTGTATTTTTTTTATGTTTGTTACTTCGGAAACTTTCGACTGGGAGAACCGTTCTTTTTTTGTTTTGTTTTTTTATTTGAAAGCTGATGCTTCCCGTATAGTCCCTAATAGTTTTTATGTTATTAATCAATACATTACGAAAGTCCACTTTTGAGGCGGTTGAAGTCGGTTTCTTTAATTTTCTATGAAAATAACACTTCTACGGATTTAGAGACAAGACTTCTGATTTCTTGACTTCTGATAGCTTTCAATATATCCGTGTTTAATGGATACCATTTGATCCTTGATATTTAAGTAAATATGTCTCTAGTTGTAACTTAAATCTAAAGACAAAAGATATCATTGGTTTTCGCATCAACTAATTTATTTTAATTAATTTTTAGCGAACATGATGGAAATAATATACTTTGTGTATCTAAACTTTAAAACCAAATGCCAAGCCTATACGTACAGATGGAACTTTTGCGCTTTAATGAACATTGCCATGCAAATATTTTTCCGAATAAAGGAAGATTTTTTTTAATAATATCCACTGCACAATAAGCCTCATAGAAAAACTGCAACCACAATATTTCGGATAAGAAGGTAGACAGTGGGAATTCACCAATCAAATTACAAATAAAAACATGATGTACCTATTAATATACACAAATCAAACATACCTTAGTTAAGCATATTAAGTAAGTGATCAATTTCTAAGTAATCTGAAATTCGGACCTAATGCAACGCCATTAACATATGCCATCTACATACATTATATACATATATTATTTTATCAATTAACATGTTTGGTATTGGATAAAATAAATGTATTATATTACAAAGATCGGCTTTTGCAAAAATACTTTTAAATCTACACAACTCCAAAAATATTCCGTATTTTGACAACCGCGTCAAACACTTGTAATAAACAGACGTGCTAATCGACTACAAAAGGGAACAAATAGTTGACTATAAAAAAACTGCCTATAGAGTTGCTGCCTGATGGAGAACGAAAACAACAAAAGGAACTCACTCCGTTTGAGTTTGTCTAGGAGCCTCTTCATGTCGGGTTCGCTGACCTGGTCTGCCGACAGGTGTATCCTGGCACGCGCCCACGGCTCAAATGCAACGTGCTGCTTGGCATTGTCACGGTTGCCTGGGCAGACGGCGTCAGCCAACAAGGGCTACGTCGCTTAATATATCAAATAAGCTTAACAGCTGATTCATGAATCGATCCGGTAGTTAAGACCAAAATAAGTAAGTCAACTAAGTTTATGTCCACGAAGCTTCCTAAAATCGGCATCCCAGTAATCCTCTGAATTAAGTAAGGTACGATGTAGGCGTTTCTGCCGATAATTTTCCGCTCGTCTCAGAAATGCAGTTCGTTCAAGTCGCTTGTATCAAATCGCGTGCATTCTTTGTCTTCTTGTACTCTGGTATACGAGTTGCAATGTGCTATCATTACAGATCCATATGTAAGTTACATTTATGCTTTTTATTCTATAATTGTAAAATTCATTGGTTCCATCGGAGATTAAATTCGAAGAGAGACTAGATTCGAATTGCTTCAATCAAAAACTCCTGTGTCAGATATGCTATACAATAATGAAAAATGTAATAGAGAATTAGATATGTTCTATAAATAACGTTGCTAAAACAGTGACAGTCTTTTTCCTTTGTAGATTTAAACACCAAATCGCGCCGGAAGCCATGGCTGGTAGGTTGTCGTACTTTTATTATTACGTTCAGCTTCGCTGCGCTTGTGCAGTTTACATACAAAGTATAAAAAACTTTAATTTTATAAAGCTTTACCTAGAGACTTGCAGAACTTACTAATTAAATTGAAAACGAAACTTACGGATATGCCGCATCATGTAAATGATGTGTATTCTATATTCAGTAAGCATAAAAAAGAATAGTTTGTAAAGAATAGTAATCGTTTAAAAATATCATAAAATTATATAATATCTTTTAGTCAAAATAATCACAGATAATTTAAGATGTACGTTTGGAAAAGTGAAATTAGTAAAATATTCAAAATCCTAGTGCAAATGCCTGAATATTTTAAGAATAGCAATTCCTATATGCTGTTTTCAAAAATAAATATTATTTTTAATAGTCATTGAAAATAAAAGCCAAAGATATGAAGATGTCATATCTTACCGGACGTCCTTCATACAATTTTTTGTGGTTTTCTCCTTCTTGTTTGTGCACATATGATATATGCGATCATAAGTCGCTTTACGTGTCTATACCAACATAACTTTTACATAATTTATCCGTGATAAGTTTGTCATAAATGAATTAGGTTATAGTAAACGTAAAAAACTTATTAAATCCGACGAATACTTCAAGAGATCATCTAATTATAAACAAAAACAATCACTTTTTAGCTAAAACTAAGGGTGTATGTAATAAAATATTACCATAGACTCGTAACTCCCCCGGCATATCACCCGCACTTCAGTAGCATTATGTCTTTTTGTCACGAGTTTTCTTCGGAGCCCATGTTCTACTGCAACACGAGTCTTACTGCACTTCAATAATCCTTTCTTTTGGATCTTAAACCGCAAAATACTCCAGTAAAATTACAAGTAATTTTCTATTCACAACAATTCTTTATTACATAACTTCTAATAGCTTTCATAATCTCTGCGTTTAACCAATACTGTTTGATCCTTTCCATTTAAGAAAAATCTATAATAGTAAGCAACAATAATTATATTACGAGTAATATAATTATTAACTTATTAATTAATTTAATTATTAACTTAATTATTAACTCGTAGACACGAATGTGTCAATACAAGGTCTCCAATATGGTAATATATACAATATATGGTACATACAATAATATGGTAATTTTTTTTATATCATTCCCCTTACTCTGGTTTTCTATAGAAACCGCATGTATCTCTAGCTGTAACCTAAATGTAAAAACAAAAGATATTATTGGTTTTCACAGCAAGTTAAGTCACCTTGATTGATCAAATCGTTCTTAATTTTAAAAAATTTGGACTTCACCTCGCCTTTCTAAACGTTAAAATCCCAAAAACTACGTTTTAATTTATTTCTTAGCAAAACCACATAAATAAAAATAGTAAGTATGTCACAACAATAAAAGCTCGGTAATATCTGCATACCTATTAAAAGTGTTAGAGACAAAATCTTAAAACTAAAAGAACAATGATTCCGTATATGGTTCTTTAGGGGCAATAATTACGCGAGGGCTTCTGACGAGGCAAGTGTAGCATATCGCACGGCGGGCGTCACGCTCCGCGAACGCATCCGGTGGCGGTCTGTTGCACAACTGCACTTTAGTCAGCAGCCTCTAGCTCTAGCTTACCTGCAACTTATATATGCACACACGTAGACACGTATACATGGCTTAAATGTTTATGAAATGAGAAATATCATCATCAGCTCATATATTATGAGCTTCAGGGATATTAGATTTTTTCTATACATTAATTCAATCGTGTTCTCAATAACTTTATTTTATGGTAAGTTTCACATTTGCCTGCTCTGTTTTGGACTTCAATGTTTGACGAACAAATTTAATCTAAAATTATCATTATCCACATTTTCAACTGAGATATCTTTATTACACCAATTTATTAATTGTGACAACAATACTCTCACTGTTCGGAAAAGGAAAGGCACTAACTTTTCAACATCATTTTGTCATTCAAATTAAATTAATTTTCACCCCACTTAAACATATAACAACTTTAAACATACAAACGTTTCTTTACATTTTTTTTTAATTATCATAGTAACGTAAGTAAAATAAGTATTTTGATATTTAAGTGGCAAAAGTAAAGAAAAAGTAAGTATTTTGATATTTAAGTGGGAAACGAGTTTGTATG
>DWHK01000933.1:0-12249 GCA_018247855.1 Graphium androcles
CGTGACTAAGTCAATGTGTTATTTTCTCAATTATAATTCGTTTTGAGATACATTTTAAGTTGCTCCATATAAAAGACATCAACGCGTGCATTCTTCATGGACGTCGATTTGATGTATAGAATTGCGCTGTCTGTGAGAAAGTTATCTATTGACATGTATATATTACTTCATGAATAAATTTAAGGGTAAGCGTACCGTGAGATCAGCATCACGACTGCCCAAACACGTGGTAGATCCGGGTCAAAGAGGACAAGTTCTTATTTATCTTTCCGATAGTGATATCTATTTTCATTTCAACATGTATTATTCATAGCTTGACAGCTTAAATATTTAATTGAACTCAAAGCAGGTGTAGAAAAACACATGAGGAGATAGAATACTGTAAAACCTATAAGTATTTAAAACTTAAAAAAAAATGCTCAGTTACTTGTAATAGTACACACAAAATAATTTCGATAATATTGTATATATGTATACAACTTAAAGTCTCCTTTAACGATATCGTAGATAAGCGATGGTAATGCTATTTGTGAATGATTTAAACGTATTGTTTTATTATGGGTAGATAAATTTAGAAACCCTTCATTCAAAGGAATTCGATACCTCTGTATTACTTATGCGTGCTCGCAAGGTTGTCTGAGTAGTTGGACATTTTTAAACTGTGATGCTGTTTTTATTATTAGTTTTATTTTTCAAGTGCCCCATGACATATACGCAAAACATAAGTGCATTCCTTAATATAATTGTTTTCTGTTTTTGTAAGCAAAAAGTATAAGGAAGAGGCTAAATGTAGATATTAGTACAGAAGAAGGAGTGCAATAAAAAATTATATATAATATATATCATATAAAGATGTAAATTGTATTAATTGATTTAAACATTATAACGTTTTAATAAAAATGGAGTAGGCTATAGTTAGTTTTTAAACACAAATAAATTATTTAAAATCGGTTAAATTTGGTTCATTAGGCCCCTGCCAGTATACATAAATGTATGTGTGTGTTCTTTTATGACAAATTTACATTTTTTCTTTAATTATAAGCTTCTTAATCATCGGATAAGTGACGGGTAACGGGTTGTTGTAAGCATTGTTTTTGCACTTTGCAAAAAAAAATGATCGCAGCTTCGCTGCTGCGGTGGCTGTGGGGATGGCGAACGTTAGATAATATCGCAAGAGCTCGGTTTCCTTGTGTTACGTGCTTTGTACTCACGCACACAGCCCGCATCCATTTCTTATTACTATCACAAGTTGGTAAACATTACTCAATCACGCCAGCATGTTACCGGACAAAAAAATAACGATAGTACGTAATGACTGTACACTAAAATTGTATGCTAACACAGGCACCGTTACTTGACTTAATATTATCATCCGATTTACCAAACATGCGTGAAATTGAGAAAATTTAATAATTTAAAACAAGTTCGGTCACAGTATTAATGGGCAAATCACTGATATTTCCTGATTCACCACCGGCGGTCAAGGAAAACAACAATTCCGTGACCTTTTAAATTAAAATCATTTCGACAGCGCCACCCGTACAAAGCATCAAATACCATGCATAATGTAACAATTTGGCATAGACAGAAGAACTTAGAAAGAGTTGTCCTTGTTGCTTGCTTAACCGCTGACATTTCGGTGCCAGTCAAATGTCACGTGCGCTCACTTCACCTTTGACATTTGAGCGTCCAAATGACATTTTAGATCTAATGATAAAAAAAACATCGGCAGTTATTTAATCACCGCCGGTTTTATATGCTTACGATTTTGCATAATTCTTGCGAGTAGTAAATGATAATGCAGCAGGAAATGGATGAATAGGAACAGGTAGAGTCGCTTCCGGAATAAATGCTCGACATTGCTCCGAGCTGGTTTTTATAATTTTGTTGTTTGTTTGCGTAGCGGTAGCTGATGGGCACCGTTGGCGGCGGCAGGCTGATGACGCGCCCAAGAAAGAGGAAAGCCTGGAGCTGGAGTTATGCAAGGACAAGGACGCTGGCGAGTGGTTCCGGCTAATAGCCGGCGAGGGCGACAACTGTCGCGACGTCATCCAGTGCACCGCCTCGGTTAGTCCATTAAGCGATTACTACTTTTACGCGTGGACCCTTTCATGCTAAAATGACCATTTGGATCAATGCCACGTATTCTTTCTTGGTCGTGACGATTATAAGTATTTGATATAAGGAAACATTTAGGTATATAAAAATAAAACATCTAGACATGTGTGGAACAGAATTTTAATAGATGTTATTTTAGACTTAATTTTCCATAAATATGTATGACGCGTCGCTAAGTTGTCTATGCATACTCAGATTTTCATCCATTCAGTCTCAGTTTCTGCACATTATACCAATGTAATGGAACTGTTTAGAATATAAATATTTTATGTAGAGTAATATAGGATTTATAATGTTAAAAATAAAACTAGTATAAAAAACTAAAAAACTAGTATTCTGTTATAATACTTATTATTTTTATTTTTTTATGGAATGAAAACATGATCTTTATTTATTGACTTCACAGCTTTAAAACAATAACCAAGTAAATAACAACGTCGATAGCAATTACATTTAATTTTTTTTTAATAAAAAGTATAAATATTTTTTGTAGAGTAATGCATGATTTATTATGTTAAAAATAAAACTAGTATAAAAAACTAAAAAACTAGTATTCTTTTATAATAATTATTATTTTAATTTTTTTATAGAATGAAAACATGACCTTTATTTATTGATTTCATAGCTTTTAAACAATAACCAAGTAAATAGCAATGTCCATAGCAATTACATTTTAAGTTTTTTTTAATAGGAAGTAATGTCCTTGCAAAAAATATGTTGTAAAATTTAGTGTGTAATTTTTTGTGTAGGGTATCCAAGCTATCCGTTGTCCAGCTGGTTTGTATTTCGACATTGAGAAACAGACATGTGATTGGAAAGATGCAGTTAAAAACTGCAAAGTAAAGAACAAAGAACGCAAGGTTAAACCTCTTTTGTATACGGAGGAGCCTCTATGTCCAGATGGTCAGTTAGCTTGTGGAGATGGGGTCTGTATTGAACGAGGTCTTTTCTGCAACAACGAAAGGGATTGCTCGGATGGATCTGATGAGAACTCATGTGGTAAGTAACTATCCATTACTAAATTTTCTTAGCAGAATAAAAACAAAATATGGTAGCTATGAAGTATAGTTTTGAATTAATCGATTCTAAAAAGGAAATCATCTAAAATTAAATCAGCTACTGAACTTGAACGGCTAAAATTACGCATAGCAGGCCCACAAGGTGTGACGAACGAATTGAAATGCCAATCACTTGGCCTAAAAAACGGCCAATATCTTAATGTTATGTCGAAATACACCTTAAGCAAATATGCTTTTCATATTATTTACTATTCAAAGTATATCTTAACATTTAGTAGTATGCCATAATAGTTCAATAAAATAATTTATTCTAAAATAAATATTGTTGTGCCAATTGCCATTCGCATTGTGAGCACGTTTGTACACGCACGCACGCTTATTTAATTTGTGAAGCTATACTTATTTATCCGTTTCGACCTCAACCTTATACTTTAACAGCCGGTAGTAGGCATGCACCGATCCAATTTATTTTTCGTTGAAGCAAAAAAAGGTTTACATTGGATAGTTAAAACGAATGCGACTAAAATGCAAGATACTGGCCAAAACATTTACATTAAGTAAGCGAGTTGTTTATAGTTTATTTAAAAATTCTTAAACTATAACGGGTTTGAAGTAGAACGTGAACGTAGATTAATATATCGTTGCAATGTCATATTTTATTAATTTATGCTTATGATTTCGTCTGCCCTATACAACTCCAAATAGTGAAATCTATCCAAATGCTACAGCTGTCGATTGTGTTTTTTTAACAGCGAAAGTACCCATACTTGTTTTGAATTTTACTTCAGGCTATATGCTTTTATGTATGCACGCAACAGTTTCATTATTGTTGCATGGAAACAATTCCAACGACCTTTGTCATGTATAATCGTAAAAGATATAGATAGTGTAGCCTCCTAACTTGATTAGCAATTATATAAACTTAAATTGGCTTGAGTAATTCTTGACGCTTTTGCAATACTTTTAATTTCTAGGGCACTAGTTCAACTCGCGCAAACGTCAAGTCATAACTTTAAATGAAGTGGATTTCTGTGTCACAATTAATTTTTATTTTCGTTGAACATTTTAGGAGAATATATGTGACTTAAAGATTGTTGCAAATGTTTAGATTCTAATATGGCTTTATTTATTTTAGATGTCGACAACGATCCCAACAGGGCACCACCATGTGATGCCTCCCAATGTTTTCTGCCAGATTGTTTCTGTTCTGAAGATGGAACAACTATACCTGGCGATCTTCCCGCCCGTGATGTACCACAAATGATTACCATCACTTTTGATGATGCTATCAATAACAACAACATTGAGCTTTACAAGGAAATCTTTAATGGAAAACGTAAAAATCCAAATGGTTGCGATATCAAGGCAACATTCTTCGTTTCTCACAAATACACAAATTATTCCGCCGTACATGAAACTCACAGGAAAGGACACGAAATTGCAGTACACTCGGTCACGTAAGATATTGCAATATATTTTTGTAATAAATATTATTCGTCCTTAAAAATGTAATAAACTAAAGATCGTTTAATTCTGGTGATTTTTACATACAATTATTTAAGGAGTTTGAACTTTATTTTCTTATCATTTCATTCTATTCTTAGGCACAATGACGACGAGCGCTTCTGGAGCAACGCCTCCATAGACAATTGGGGCAAGGAAATGGCTGGCATGCGAGTCATCATTGAGAAGTTCGCTAACATTACAGACAACAGCGTTGTAGGTGTCCGTGCCCCATATCTGCGTGTCGGTGGTAACAACCAATTCACCATGATGGAAGAGCAAGCTTTCTTATATGACAGCACCATTACCGCGCCACTCTCCAACCCGCCTCTATGGCCTTACACTATGTACTTCCGCATGCCTCACCGCTGCCACGGTAATTTACAAAATTGCCCGACCAGGAGTCACGCCGTATGGGAAATGGTTATGAACGAGCTCGACCGTCGTGAAGATCCCAACAATGACGAATATCTGCCAGGTTGCGCTATGGTTGACTCTTGCTCAAACATCCTCACTGGTGACCAGTTCTACAACTTCCTTAACCACAATTTCGACAGACATTATGACCAAAACAGGGCTCCATTGGGTCTTTACTTCCACGCTGCGTGGTTAAGAAACAATCCTGAATTCTTAGAGGCGTTCTTGTACTGGGTCGATGAAATTCTTCAAAGTCACAATGACGTATACTTCGTAACAATGACTCAAGTTATCCAATGGGTTCAGAACCCACGTACGATCACCGAGGCTAAGACCTTCGAGCCCTGGAGGGAAAAGTGCGTGGTCGAGGGCATTCCCGCTTGCTGGGTACCCCACTCCTGCAAGCTGATATCGAAGGAGGTTCCCGGGGAGACCATCAACCTGCAAACGTGCGTTAGGTGC
Source organism: Graphium androcles (assembly GCA_018247855.1). Taxonomy (NCBI): domain Eukaryota; kingdom Metazoa; phylum Arthropoda; class Insecta; order Lepidoptera; family Papilionidae; genus Graphium; species Graphium androcles. The sequence continues at coordinate 5,520 of DWHK01000933.1, forward strand.
CCAGTCAATTACCCATGGCTCAACGACCCCACGGGTGATGGACATTATTAAGCGTAAAGATCTCGCGCCGCACGCGGCCCTAATTAGTTATCAAATAAATGCGATGGTGGGGTTACAAGGACGATACATTTGAACTTAAAAGTAACAAAAACTGTATTGTTTGGAGTATTCGATTGTACAGTGAATACGTGACGCTGCAATTTTAAAATGCACACCTTGTGCATTCGTAACCCGTCTGTAGTCTAAGTTTCTACCTAAATAAATGTAATATAGACTCACATGAATATTTAATAGGTCTGTTTAATACTTTATGTGATTTTTCTACTGTAAGTCTGTTGGATTAAAATTAAAAATACAAAATATAAAAATTTAAACTGTCTTTTCAATTCATGATCAACTAGTACCGAAATTCCTTACAAAGATATTTCAAATATTTGTTATTAAAGTATCCGGATATTTTATAAATTATTTTCCGCTACAATTGAGTTGACTACTATTATACATACAGATGTACCTATATAGTATACATATTGAAAACATCATTTATATATCAAAAATATATAATTGATTGCCATTAATATGTTTATTTTTAGAAAATATATAAATATATAAATCATAATATCAAACATAGAAAGATAAGCAAAAAATAAATTATTAACTGGCTAACATTCAGTATTTTCACAAAATGAACAAATACTCATCTTCCTATTAGGAATACTTAAACAATGTTGATTTATAGGATTACTATCCATTAAAGATAAGGACCCCATGCTCTATGGTTGTTATTTAATTTGTATTCATTACTATACATTTCTCGTAATGGAATATTCATGGTGAAATGTAACTTGAATATTAATAGTATATTTTTAAATGCAACCCCTAAACACTAAAAATATTTTAAACATACTATAATAATAAAAAATGTTATTTAATAAAACATTTAATAATAAATCATCAAATAAAGTTAAATGAAATTAAAACCCATGTAACAAATATTTAATTATATCTTAAAATTGAAATTATTTATACGAAGTGTCATAGAGGTCAAGAGCTCTTTCTCAAAGGCTTTAAATTTGTATTTGTATGTGCATAGACATCAGTACTTCCAGATTAAAATATCTTCGCTTATAGTACTACATTTAAGTAATCTTGTCTATTATAATTAATCAGAGTTTAGATATGAATGAAATATTTTAACGAAAAAAAGTATGCTATTTATATTTTTATTTTTAAAAATTGCCTAAGCAGTCGTACGGCCTATGCAGTAACCTTTTATACGCAAAATATTCCAAATTGGCTTTTAAATCAGCAACATTTGGACGTATGTGTGTAAATGACTGAACATGAAACACTCATTCTGAATCAGCAAAAAGTAATTAAAAGTTTTTGAAATGTTACATGGTACCATTGTATTCTTTGAAATAACAATAGCTGTGGGCTGACACCAACGCCCTGGCGTGAAATGTAGGTGTCTTCTTGCACATCATCATTTCCAATTACGTTTCTGCATATTAAAATGGCAACAAACTTTCCATTTGATTTTGAAACATTCAGTGTTCGAAGAAGCGTCCTTATGACGACGATAATCAAGTGTATTGTTAGCGTTTTCAAGATAAATAGAGAGCTTGAGATTTCTTTTGTGTACATTAAAGATATTGGGTACATAGAAATGCAGAGAAGCTCAATACAGCCTGTAATAGTGAAAGCAGTGAAAGTCTTCCTTCGTCTCGGTCGGCTCACTGAGATCTATGTTTTGAGATGATAATAAGCATTAATAATGGCGGTTTCAAAACCGGCGATAGACATTATTTACACAATAAGTAATTAAATGTCATCCGTGATACAGATTGATGTAAACTATTAAAGCTTTCAACTTGATTTTTATGTAAGAATAATCTCATTTATAAATAGAATTGTTGGAAAACAACCATAGCTACACTTAACGTAAATCGCTTACTTGCCGTACACCGTACACCGTATATTTTCTTAATTACATTCCTATTATGTGTATGTATGCAACTCTTACTAATTAACTCATATATTCCAATGAGAACACTCGCATACACTTAAATTTTTAACACTCGCAGTGTTAAAAATTTAATTCGAATAATTTAAACATTAACAAATATTTACATCATACATACACACTCACAGACCTACAAAGGCTTACGTACGTATGTACATACATATTCAAAAGAATTTGTTTTGTAATCTATAATTTTATTACCTGGCCTGCCTGGCTCCATTTCATTTATGTAGAACTATCTAAGGCGCATACAATTTTACAAATTTTTTTATAGATGCTCTTTAATGTCACATTAATATTAAACTATTAAATTTATTATTAACGTTTTCATTGCAACCGTAAACATTTTATTTAGAGGTATAAAAACATGAAATAATTTTGGTTAATTAAAAAAATTATTCTAATTTTACAAATTTATTATCAACATTAAAATTAACTTAAATCGACTCATTACATTTAATCTTTCTACAACATTATAATAAAACGTTGTAGAGTTTCCATTATATTACTGTTCGCAATATGACTAAAATTAAAATTAATACTTTTAATAAATTTATCCTACAGACATTGAGAAATAACCATTTTATTGTAAATTGTCCTATTTTATGTAAATACTACATAAACTATCAGTCACACTTGTGCAAAAATTCCAAAAAATGTATATACGAAACATGTTTCTTCTCAGAAACGATTGAGTGTTTATTTTCCTCGTTCGAATTTTAACTTGAATGCATCAAAAGTTTGTCCATTTTTTATGCCTAAACATCACCCTGAAGCAAATAACAAACTCGTACAACATACTGATTAAGCTCTAACGTTTTTTTCTTCAATTACAAATGTTGCTGGCCTTTTACATATACTTTGCCAAGAAGCACGCAGATACACATTGATACTGTATCTGGTTATACGTATACATGCATTGTCACAAGTGAAAGGAAATATCTTGAAGGATCCTTGACTCTTGCGCGCCTACTCGACCGCGCCGCCGCGTCGTTGGCTATACCTATGCTCTATACTCTATACGGTGGTTTTCCTCCGCGCATCTGAATCGTATTGTGTTTAATTTACTATCTTATGTATTAAGAATAAAATACGTTATTTTATATCGTTAACGATTTAAGTCAATTAAAAATTAATATGACATATTAAAATATGAAATACGAATAATAAATAAAAAAAAGTAAGAATATTTTTTTTTAATATATTACATGTGCCTATTAAAGAGTACTATATACACTGCCAAAAAAATATTTTTGGTAGTGTAAATAGTACTTTTAACTTTATTTATAATATTTATAAATAATGCCTATAATTTAATGCCCCTTAATTTCCGAATGGATACATATTATAGAGAATACCTGTTTTTTTACGATGGATTAGATTGGAACAAATTAACAAGCTTCACTTATTTAAAGGTCAATAAAGCTATTTAATAGAATTTTAATGTATTATAATTTGTGATCCTGATAGATTTCAAATGCAAAAAAAATGTGGTGGAATCGGATATACGATACGGAGGTAACGAGATGTCTGTACCGATGATTAAGTAGGTCAAGTATCCGGGTCGTATATGCACGTAACAACTGCATATTGGTAAGAAACTAGCAATCGATAGCTTAAATGTTAAATCTTCCGAAAGATTGCGCAACGCATAACACATCTCGTGAAAGTGTAAATCACTAGACAACCTAAATTATAAAGTGAAACCTGAAGTCATATCGACGGTTTTCCAGAAAGTTTACGTGACGCAACTTGAAGACCAACACACAGATTGGGCAAAAGAATACTAAATGCGTCAGGTTTCCTTAAATCGAAAACCTTACACGTCTATATACGAGATATTATACGTGCTCCAAAACTTTAACAATCTGTGTTATGAACTTAAAACAGGAAAGTCTGTTATTTTACAAAAAACGGTTGCTTGGAAACATTTTAATAAACAAAGTAACTGCTTAAAACGTAAAAACAAGAACTAGTATTCAAGTAGTAGTCATTGGAATGCCTCGCAAATATATTAGAATTGTAAGATAACCTTCGTATAAACCATCCAACAAGTTTTCTCCGCGCCGCGCCGCAAACACTATTTGAAAGATAAATTTTAGTATTAAATATTTAGCATTTTTCTAACTAGATATGTAATAAAACAAGCGTTTGTCTGTTTCCATTTAAAAAAGAATGTTTTTAAATAAAAGTATGCTCAATTCACATAACAATGGAGTTATGAAAAATTCCAATAGCATTTATCAATTATGTAACGTTAAGAGGTCATTTAATTTTGGGTGAATGGTGTCAGAGGGCGGCGGGGCGGGCGGTGAAATACGGTGACGTCGCGGAGCCATTGCTAAGAACTGGAGACACCCCCTTTCCCCCCACACCAACCTAACCGGTGGACCTCCGGACCCACACTTATATAACTCATGAGACCCGGATATTGCCGCAAGGCCATCTATCCTCGGACAAATATTTTGATGCAGCTGTCTCATCTTAGATTCAACCAATACTATTCATAAATCGTAACTGTGCAGTTTTCTTTAAACTAAAATTCTACTCTATTCTATTCTATTGCTACATTTTTTAAATTAATTAATAAAACTAGAGATAATGACCGACCGATTTTAAATGGCAAGGGAAGGCTACCGTATTTTTAATTTTATTTTAGCCTATTTCAACATAAAGAAACGATTACGATATTTCAAACTTGCTGTGGCCAGTATTTTAAAATTAAAATTTTATTTCATATGCTTAGTACACGTGTCCGCAATTTATGATTACCAATATAAAATAAATTGTCATCGATGTTTTATCTAGTCACTAGCTATTGATAACTCGCAATTAATTCCATGTGAATTTCTTATATATACATTTAACACACGTTGTGAATATTTATACAATACAGTATAATATAGTATCATATTTTATTATTTGAAAAAAATCTGACACCGGTTTAAAATATTTTTTACCAAAAATACTATAACCAATTTGTATGAATAGAAGAATAAGAATAAAATAAAAATACTTCAAATTTAAATTAATTCTTTTTATTTTAGATATTAACTAGCTATTGCCTGCGGTTTCATTTGCATAATATTGCTTTTAGGTTTTAATTTTTTTATACGAAACTCAAATTATTTAAAAAAATAAAGGTAGCCTATTTTACTCCTTGTTACATCAGCTATCTGCCAGTAAAAGCTATCGTTAAAATCGATCCAGCCGTTCCAGAGATTAGCCGGAACAAACAGACAGACTTATAGACAAAAATTGTAAAAAATGTTATTTTGGTATATGTACCGTATATGCATGTAGTAAAAAGCGGTTATTTTATTATTACAAACAGACTCTTCAATTTTATTCATTTGTATAGATATCTTATTGAAGACTAGCTGTTATCTGTGGTTTCTCCTGCTTTTTATTTCATCACCTGTGGACACCCAACATCCGAAGAGTTGCGTATGGGGTACGAGATTTGATTAGAATAAGCATACTCCGCTAGGAGTATATGTGTTCTGTAAGAATAGGTCAGTAAGTAAGCGGGTAGGAAGGTTGAGGAGAGGAACGGTTAAAAAGAGGGTAGTGTTGACGGCAACTTTTATTTTGTAAAGGTCTATTCGTCAACATGATCTCTATTTGAATCGGATTCTGTTAACGATTGCATGATTTTAATTTTTCTGCACTAAACACTTCCTTGTCCGTTTTCTAATATAAATGCATAAGCTACTGTTGATAAGGTATCGTATAATACAAGTATAGTCAAATCGATCTAGTGGCTTCGGAGATTATGCAACACAAACAGATAGACAGACGGACGAACGATAAATTTTTCAGTTGTTATGTCTATGCATTCAGTGAAAGGGTATCGCTACAATTTTATTAATTTCTAAAGCGAGATTTATTATTTTTATCTACACTAATATAAAAAACCAGAAAAATATTTTTGTTTTTATTTGTGACTATCAGTTGGATTTTGATTAAAAATTATCTATAACTAGTTGTTCGCTGCGAACTAAGACCTGGGCATAATTTTGTTTGTTTCACATTTATTTAAATATCTTAAAAACTACTGAACCGCTTTTGATGCCCAACGAACTTAGAAATTGTAGTAATATTACCTACATGTATTTCAAATTTCATTTAAATTAGAGCAATGGTTTCAGAGTTATCGCGGAATATACATACATACATAAAATGTGTTTTCGCCCCAATTGTGATTGTAAACCTCACTCGCTTCGCTCGCTCGGTCAATAACATAATATGGCTCAACAGTTTTTTTGTTTAAACGCCTCCGGAACTACCGATTGGAATGGAAAATTATTTTCTGCGTATAACATATAATTTTTAAAATTTTTGTCTGTCTGTGTGTTTGTTTGTTCGCACATAACACATTAACTTTTTCGTGAAATTGGATCCGGTTTTCACCTTTGTATTTTTATTGTAGGTCTAATTAAAAATCTGGTATATGTTCCATATTGATACGCCGCTTCGGAGCTGAGAAATAAAAAATAAATAGGTACGTCGTGCGAATATCTATTTTTCCTTCTATAAAATAAAACGCTTAAAATTGCGAGTAAACTGCAGGAAATGATTAGTCCTTATATAAAAGTAAGCATTGGGTATATAGCACTGAGCTTGTTATTTATAATGTCTTTACTTACATAATAATTTTTTTAAGACTTTTCTGCAATAGTATGGGATCACATAGGTGTACAC